>JACEFZ010008339.1:12500-242500 GCA_014155875.1 Cepaea nemoralis
CTCACGCAACGGGCTGTCTTCATAGATTTACCTAGCAAACGTGTACTGAAGGCTCTACTGTTGTAACACGAGAATAAAGTGATATTCTTGCTGAACGGTTTAGCGTGTCCAGTGACTGACTGTCTTGTGCTATCACATGACACCCACAGGCAATAAGTATTTAAATGCAAACTTCCGGGTAATACGTCTTCTTAAAGGGAAAATGCGTGGATGAAGGTTATATCAAGGACGTGAAATAATCCCAAGGGAAAGAATGCACGAACGGTCTACTCAGGAAGAATCATGTATTGGAGTAATAGATACTATCCGTGGAGGTGACCCGGCGGAAGCAAAGAGCAGAACAGGAGGAGTAAACACATCATTTTGAGAAATAAACAGGAGTAAACACGTTTTTGATAAATAAACAGGAGGAAATACTCATTAGAAATAAACAGGCGTTAACACGTCATTTTGAGAAATAAACATGAGTTAGCACGTCATTTTGAGAAATAAACAGGAGTTAACACGTCATTTTGAGAAATAAACAGGGGTTAGCACGTCATTTTGTGAAATAAATAGGAGTTGACACATCATTTTGAGACATAAACAGAAGTTAACACGTCATTTTGAGAAATAAACAGAAGTTAACACGTCATTTTGAGAAATAATCAGGAGTTAACTCGTCATTTTGAGAAATAAACAGCTTTTGCTAGGACTAAAATTGTAATGTCATCGGGCACGGTTGGAGGCGGTTCGACGCCTGGGCTCGTCGCCTGTCATAGTGAGGAAACTATTCGCCACCTATTCCTCCTTGCTCCCAGGCCTACACAATGTTATGGCCCTAGCACATCACAGATTCGTAGCAGGAAACTTCTAGTTAGTTAGTTACCTAGTTAGTCGCGGTTCCAACTTCACGGTACAGGTTCGCACAATTATGCTCCGTTCCCGTGCCAGTGAATATCATACAACATGCTCTCACTGCCCCATGTCAAAAGTGGCACAGACAGGAGTCTCACAAACCAACAGCCCGCACAGGTATACTATGCATAATGCCAGTGCCAGAAAGCCAACACAAAAATACAGTTCTTCGTTGCAACCCAGTTAGTTCATCTACCGGCCAGCCGCCATTTTTATGAACATGCAGATCACGATACAAAAAACTGAGGACAGATGTAAAAGCACTCCACACGAAATTCACAGCTCACAGTGTCGCAGAATGCAGAAGCAAACCGTAGTCACAAGCATAAACACTCCAGAGGCCTTATCAGCTTAATCGCCTATCCTCCATGTTGGGGACCGGAAGCTGCTTCATGACATAGAAAACAAAGATATGTTTGTAGATGTTGTCGTGTGTTGTCAAACTCTGCGGTCATCTGCTGGCGAAAACAACTTACAGTTAGAACATAATGCCTCATCTCACTAGAATTAATAGACACAGTCCCTAGGCACTGAAGAATCAGCCTGAATGTTGGCTCATCTCACATTTCTTAGTTTCTCTACGCTCAGTATGGAAGAGATTAGAACAAGAATCGCCATGTCTAAGGTAGCCTTTAGCAAGATGAAAAACATACTGACCAATAAAAAGATGTCAATTGAAACGAGAAAAAGAGTGTTGAGGTGCTACATAGAACCTGTACTTTTATATGGATGTGAAGCTTGGACAATGGGCAGTCAAGCTGAAAAACATCTGATGGCTGTAGAAATGTAATTTCTGAGGAAAATGCAAAGAATACCATGGACAGCCAGAAAGACCAATGAACAGGTCCTTCAAGAAACAAACGAAGATGTAAACTGATTAGAGACATTAGACGCAGACAGTCAAAATTTTTTGGGCATGTTATGAGAAGAAATGAATTGGAGAACTTGGTGAGAACAGGCAAGATCGAAGGGAATAGACCAAGAGGAAGACCTAGAAGCAAATACCTGGATGGCTTGGCCTCGTGGCAAGGTCGAGACAGAAACACGGAGTTGATCCACGACTCTGGTGATCGAGTGAGATGGCAAAACATGACCGCCCACGCTTACCGGCATGGCACATGATGGATGGATGGATGGAGTATGGAAATACCCTGCTGGCTTGCTAGCCAGTCGTAGGTTTAGGACACAAATCTGACCAAGGGGAATCCGTCTACCCCTGGCGAGTCAGAGTCCCGTTGGC
This sequence comes from Cepaea nemoralis, assembly GCA_014155875.1. Lineage (NCBI taxonomy): Eukaryota > Metazoa > Mollusca > Gastropoda > Stylommatophora > Helicidae > Cepaea > Cepaea nemoralis. Next base: position 14,638 of record JACEFZ010008339.1, read on the forward strand.
CCATGACCTCGTGGTCATGGTTTCCCGGTCTACAACACGTGGAGGTGGGGTTGACTTGTGTAGTCTGCAGGTCATTGGCAGGCTACTAATTTTCACTTTTCACCTCTCCTGGAAGAGGGTAATCGATCCTAACCCTGCTGGCTGCAGTGCCTGGCGCAGTCCACACCAAGCTCATTATATTTATAATATGTATAATTTATATTTGGTTGAACTTGGCATCACGAGAGGTAGGATGAAGGTAGTTAACTCATCTAGTCATTGATATTTACTCTAACAGAACTAAGTAGGCAGATCATCCCAAGACACTTCTAGTTCGGTATTCGTGAATTAGATCACACCATGTGTTATATGTAAAGGAATTCTAGTTATTAAATTCGGGCGCGCGGGCGCACACACACATACACACACACGCGCACGCACACACGCACACACACATACACACACCTGAAAATATGATGTGTTAATAGCTACCCAGTACTGTGTTTATTTTCTTTTTCTTTTATACACTGTATAATGTTAACTCAACTATGAGTTAACAACTACACAGCAATGTTTACTGTCTTGTAACTGAGGATATCACTTTGGAGACCAGACACGCAACAAGACAAGATCATGACAGTCACGGATCATTGTCATATCATATTTATAATGCATGTATGTCTCTAATTTCCTTCTCTGTGTATTTTACATCCCCCTCTTTTTCTTCTGCTGTGTGATATCCGGAGGGAAGAGTGTCTAATTATACGAGGGTAAGTTAATAAGTAAGTCACAAATGGCTGTAGAAAATTAACTAACTATGATAACAACTTTAAACCAGCTAAGTTTTATACATAAATTGTCCCTTTACTTCTCAACATAATTTCCACCAACATTGATCCACTTATCAGATCGTTTTATAAGTCCTCCAAAACCGTCTGCATAGAGCTACGTGCCCTGTTTTCTAAACCATTTTTCCACTTCACATTCAACTTCGGCGTCACTCGCGAAATGTCTCATGCCAAGGTGGGTTTTCAGTGGACTTAGCCCCTAGCTATTTCCCGTAAATCGGTGCATAGTTGGGTAGAATAAGTTACGAGGGCGAGTCAATAAGTAAGTCACACAGTTCTGTGGGATGGCAGGTAAATGAAAACAGGGCACGCAGATTTATGCAGCCGGTTTGGGAGGACATAAAACGATGGGATAAGTGCATCAATGTTGGTGGAAATAAAGGGACAATGTATGTATACAAATAAACTGGTTTCAAGTTGTTATCATAGTTAGTTATTTTTCTGCAGCCATTTGTGACTTACTTATTAACATACGCTCGTACTATTAACGGGTTTGCCCGGTGTGTGTGGTCCGGCTAGCGTCTTTCTCCCAACGATTCACTAGACTTTGTTTTCCTGCAATTATTCTTGTGGGGGCTGCGAAGCTATCCGAGATTTTCGTTGGCTGCTGTTGCTTCTGCCTCCCCCCCCCCCTTTTTTCCCCACTTTTTCGACTTACCCTATTACAGGACATCACTGTCAACACCAACATTTTACCGCTGTTGTTGATTTCTTGACAAAATTGCGTTCAGTAGTTTGCCATTGCTTTCTGAGCGGACAGCTCACATGTCCCTTAGGTAATGGGCGCGGCGAGAACCGCTACCGATTCTCCCGCTGCTGCTTTTGCTCACGTGGATAAGCGGGATTACGGAGAAAGTCGCTAACGCCTAGGAAAGAGAGACCGGCGCCTCTTCCCCTGAACTCTCTAAAAGTTTTATTTTGTTTTCATTCTTCCTCATCCGCTTTCTAGCTTCATAATTAGTTTCTTTTTATGAGCTCTTGCATTAGCTGTTTTCCTGTTTGCTTTTTTATCTGATTTTCTACGTTTCCTCTTTTAATTTCTTTTATGATTTCAGGCTTGATCCTTTATTTAAGGACTCCTAGATGATTGGTTCCATATTTGTTAAGCCTGCTGCCAGCAGTCGTCAGTACTCAAGTCGAGTACTTTTTTCCCCACTCGCTCGCTTTAAGCTCTATCGAAGCCCAGACACGTGCAATTAGATTTCCCTATTACCAGTGTCCCTCGCCATCAAGCGAACCCACACCTATTTCTGAGGCACTTGTAATTTACGTCCCAAATCAAGGTCCAGAAGTTTTAGTCCAACTGTCCAGTTAGGGGTTGAACCAGCTACCTCGGCACATTATCCTTTGTGTAGGCTGTGAAAATGAATTGTTCCTTAGTTTCTTGATTTATGAGACAGCCTGTATTGAATTAACTAACTACTGAATGTAAACTTGCCAGGATATTACAAACAGCCAACAAATACTGTTGTTGATTGCGACGTTTTGTACAGGATATGCAGCTGTTTACATTGTATTGATTTCCACGTTTATGAGATTGTATGTGTCTCTTGGTTGCTGAGACACTCAATATTGTTTTGATTTCCAATATTGTTTATGTCTCTTGGTTTCTGAGACACTGTATATTGTTTTGATTTCCATGTTTATAAGATTGTTTATGTCACTTGGTTGCTGAGACACTGTATATTGTTTTGATTTCCATGTTTATAGGATTGTATGTGTCTCTTGGTTGCTGAGACACTCTTTATTGTTTTGATTTCCATGTTTATAAGATTGTCTATGTTTCTTGGTTGCTGAGACACTGTATAATGTTTTGATTTCCATGTTTATAAGATTGTTTATGTCTCTTGGTTGCTGAGACACTCTATATTGTTTTGATTTCCATGTTTATAAGATTGTTTATGTCTCTTGGTTTCTGAGACACTCTATATTGTTTTGATTTCCATGTTTATAAAATTGTTTATGTCTCTTGGTTGCTGAGACACTCTATATTGTTTTGATTTCCATGTTTATAAGAATGTTTATGTCTCTTGGTTGCTGAGACACTCTTTATTGTTTTGATTTCCATGTTTAATAGATTGTTTATGTCTCTTGGTTGCTGAGACACTCTTTATTGTTTTGATTTCCATGTTTATAGGATTGTATGTGTCTCTTGGTTGCTGAGACACTCTTTATTGTTTTGATTTCCATGTTTATAAGATTGTTTATGTCTCTTGGTTGCTGAGACACTGTATAATGTTTTGATTTCCATGTTTATAAGATTGCTTATGTATCTTGGTTGCTGAGACACTCTATATTTTTTTATTTCCATGTTTATAGGATTGTATGTGTCTCTTGGTTGCTGAGACACTCTTTATTGTTTTGATTTCCATGTTTATAAGATTGTTTATGTCTTTTGGTTGCTGAGACACTCTTTATTGTTTTGATTTTCATGTTTATAAGATTGTTTATGTATCTTGGTTGCTGAGACACTCTATATTGTTTTGATTTCCATGTTTATAAGATTGTTTATGTCTCTTGGTTGCTGAGACACTGTATAATGTTTTGATTTCCATGTTTATAAGATTGTTTATGTCTCTTGGTTGCTGAGACACTGTATATTGTTTTGATTTCCATGTTTATAGGATTGTATGTGTCTCTTGGTTTCTGAGACAGAGGTGGGTGAGGGAGTTGTATGTGTCGGGGTGGGATGTGTGAGTGGGTGGAGGATGTGTGTGGGGGTAGGGGTATTGTGATCGAAAGATGTTTGGTTGGGAGTGGGTGGGTGGGGGTGTGTGGGTGCGTAGTGGAGGATGTATGCGTGAGTGAGTGTGTGTTGGTGGACGGGTAGGGAATGCGTGTGTGGGTGGGTAGAGGTGTGTGGTGTGTTGGTTGGTGATATTGTGTGGTTGAGGTATGTGTGTGTGGGTGGGGGATTTTTGTGGTGTGTGAGTGGGTGGAGCGGCCGAAGAACTAACCCGGGAGCTGGGTGAATATCAAATGGATATAACAGCAATTCAAGAAATAAGGTGGCCAGGAGAGGGTACTATAGAGCAAAATGGAATGATTATAATATATGGAGGAAACACCCAAAATAAACATGAATTAGGAACAGGATTTGTCATAAAAAAAGAGTTATGGGGGAACGTTTTAAACTTTAAAGCTTTTAATGACAGGATTAGTAAATTACGAATAAAAGGTAAATGGAAAAATATAACGATGATTAATGTACATGCACCCACTGAAGAGAAAGAAGATGATATTAAAGAAGACTTTTATAATGATCTGGAAGATGTCATAGAAGAAACCCCCAAACAGGACATCCTGATTGTGCTGGGAGACTTCAATGCAAAAATAGGTAAAGAGCAAACTAATAAAAAAGTGGCTGGTATGGAAAGCCTACATACAACTTCAAATGATAATGGGTGGAGAGTCATCAACCTGGCAGAAGCCAAAGGACTGCAGATTAGCAGTACCAGACTACAAAGAAAGGATATACACAAACAAACTTGGAAATCATGTGACAAGAGAACCTATAATCAAATAGATCACATTTTAATTAACAACAGAAATGCATCAAACATACAGCAAGTCAGAAGTTATAGAGGAGCTGAGTGCCACAGTGACCACTTCCTCGTTGGAGCAAAATTTAAAATAAAACTTAAGAGAACTTTCTATACTAAATTACAAAGATTACACCCAACATATAACAGAGAAAAACTGCAAGACATTACAGTCAAAGAGAAATTTACAGATGAAATAAAATGTAAACTTGAAACTCTGCAAAACCCTTTGGAGGAAAGCGTTGACCAAACTTGGTTGAACATCAAGAATACAATTCAGTCTACCGCAGAAGAATGTCTCGGTGTGTTAACCACGCATAGAAAGAACAGATGGTTCAATCAAAAATGTGAAGAAGCTGTCATTAGGAAGAAGAATGCCAGACATGTATGGTTAAATGACATCAATAACATCCAAAAGGAAGAGCATTATAGAAATGAATGTAAAGAGGCTACAAAAATAGTCAGACAGCAGAAGCGAGAATATATGAGTAATATAATCAAAGATATGGAAACTAATCACCAGAAAAATGAATCCAGAAAATTTTTTAAAGAACTGAAGTCAATGAAACGAGGGCACCAACAAAACACATATGGTTTAAAAGACAAAACTGGGAATATGATAAATACCAATGAGGAAATGTGCAACACATGGAAAGAATATTTTATTGAATTACTAAATTGTGAAGCTCCAAGTAACATTTTCCCACAGGAAGAGGTTCTAACATGCGAACCACAAATTGAAGAACCTACATTTGAAGAAATCCTATATGTAATCACACGACTTAAAAACAATAAGGCAACTGGGACTGATGGAATTGCTGCTGAATTTATAAAGGCAGGTGGCCATGCATTACATCTAAAGCTATACGAACTAATAATAAAAATCTGGAGGACAGAAGAATTACCCCATGACTGGAAAGAGTCATTATTGATACCTATCTTTAAGAAAGGAGACAAGTTCCAATGTGGAAATTATAGAGGAATATCACTACTGTCCACAAGCTATAAGATACTATCCGCAGTATTACTAAATAGACTAAAACCATATTCAGAAGACATATTAGGTGACTACCAGGCGGGTTTTAGACAAAACAGATCAACAATAGATCAGATATTTATCTTACGACAAATAGCCGAGAAAAATTGGGAATATAAAAGAGATCTCCATAACATTTTTGTGGATTTTAAAAAGGCTTATGATAGTGTCCATAGGAATAGTCTATGGAATGCTATGCAGGAATTTGGAATACCAAGGAAGTTAATCAACATGACCAGACTATGCATGGAAGATACTTATAATATAGTAACATATAAAGGCAGGAAATCAGACCCCTTCCAAATAACATCTGGCTTGAAACAGGGTGATGCACTATCGCCGCTACTCTTCAATCTGGCTCTAGAGAAAGTTGTAAGGAAGGTAAAGGAGGAATGTGATATTGGAGGAACATCCAAGCTGCTTGGTTATGCAGATGATATAGATATTATAGGGCAAAGTGAACAAAAGACATTGGAAATATTGACTCACTTAAAGGGAAAAGCCCAACAGATGGGGCTGGTTATCAACCAAGATAAGACAGAATATATGGTAATTTCAAGAGACGGAATGGCTAGAAACTCTGGCCACATACAAATAGATGATATGACCATTAAAAGAACGGAAACATACAAATACCTGGGTACAATCTTCAACTGCTCCAACATCATAAGGGAAGAAATACAAGCTAGAATCAACTCTGGAAATAAGATATACTATGCACTACAACATCTACTAAAATCAAAGGCGCTATCTCGTAACACCAAAATCACAATATACAAAACACTGATCAGACCAGTTGTGCTGTATGGCTCTGAAACCTGGAGTACAACGAAAGGAGACGAAGCCTTGTTACAAACCTTTGAGAACAAAATTTTAAGACGCATCTTTGGACCCATTAGGGATACACAAAGTGGAGAGTGGAAAAGAAGAAGTAACAAAGACATTTATGATCTGTTTAAGTCCCCGCTAATCACTGGTATCATGAAGGCTAATAGACTACAATGGCTGGGGCATATAGAAAGAATGGAAGATAATAGGGAAACAAAACTCGCTTACACTCAGGAAATAAATGATCGTAGACCCCGAGGTTGACCAAGAAGGCGGTGGAGAGATAATACATGTACAGACCTACAAGCACTTGGAATCAACGACTGGCAAGAGAAGGTCCACCAGAGAGACGAATGGAGACGGATTGTATTTGCAGCAAAGAACCTCAATGGCTCGGAACGCTAAAGAAGAAGAAGAAGTGAGTGGGGGTATGTGGGGTGGATGGGTAAGGGTATCTGTGTGGATGTGGGTGGGAATATTGTGTGGTATCTGGGTGGGGGATATGTGTGTGGTGTGTAAGTGGGGATGTGTTGGTGAGGGATATGTGTGTGTGGTGCGTGGGTTGGGAATAGTGCGTGGTAGGGGGTGTATGTGATGTGCGGGTGGGGGATTGTGTGGTGGGGGATTAGGTTAAGGCATGTGTGGGTGGGTGGAAGTTGTATGTGTGGGTGGTGGGGTGTGTGTGAGTGGATTGGGGATGTATGGGTGGTTAGGGAGATGTGTGTGTGTGGGGGGGGGGGAGGGACATGTCAGTTGGTGGGGATGTGTGTGTATGGTTTGGGGATGTGTGAGTGGATGTGCGATGTGTGGGTTGGTGGGGGATTGTGTGTGTGTGGGTGGGGAATATGTTGTGGATGGAGATGTGGCTGGGTGATTGGTGGTTTGAGGTGTGGGTGGGGAGAGGATGTGTGGGGTAGGATGTGGATGGGCGTGGGATGTGTGGGTTGGTGGAGGAATGTTTGTGGGTGGCGAGTGTGTTTTGGTTGGGGGTTCAGGTGAGGGCAGTGTGTGTGGGTGGGGGATGTGCGGAAGGGGGATGGGTCGGTTGGTGGGGTATGTATGTGTCCCTTGGTGTGCGTGTGTGTCGGTAGGTGGGGGTGTTCGGTAGGTGGGGGTGTTTATGTGCCCCTTGGTGCGCGTGTGTGTGGGTAGGTGGGGGTATGGGTGGGGTGATGTATGGATAGGTGGGAGATGGGCCTCATAACATGGTAATTAGCCTTGTTTATGTTTACAACATTCATTTCACAATGTTTATTTTTCTTCCTATGTAAATGTATAATGCTCTTGATGAACGAAAGACGAGTGATTGGAAGGGCCGAATGTAAAACGGGCCTGCGCGCCCAATTTGTGACCCTAATAAAGTTGATTTGATTTGATTTGATTTGATTTGATTTGAGACACTCTTTATTGTTTTGATTTCCATGTTTATAAGATTGTTTATGTCTCTTGGTTACTGAGACACTCTATATTGTTTTGATTTCCATGTTTATAAGATTGTTTATGTCTCTTGGTTGCTGAGACACTGCATATTGTTTTGATTTCCATTTTTATAGGATTGTATGTGTCTCTTGGTTGCTGAGACACTCTTTATTGTTTTGATTTCCATGTTTATAGGATTGTTTATGTCTCTTGGTTGCTGAGACACTCTTTATTGTTTTGATTTCCATGTTTATAAGATTGTTTATGTCTCTTGGTTGCTGAGACACTGTATATTGTTTTGATTTCCATTTTTATAGGATTGTATGTGTCTCTTGGTTGCTGAGACACTCTTTATTGTTTTGATTTCCATGTTTATAAGATTGTTTATGTCTCTTGGTTGCTGAGACACTCTATATTGTTTTGATTTCCATGTTTATAGGATTGTTTATGGGATGGGAGATGCCTTGAAGAGATTAGAACAAGAATCGCCATGGCGAAAGTAGCCTTTAGCAAGATGAAAGACATTCTGACCAATAAAAAGATGTCAATTGAAACGAGAAAAAGAGTGTTGAGGGGATACATAGAGCCTGTTCTTTTGTATGGATGTGAAAGTTGGACAATGAGCAGCCAAGATGAAAAGCATCTGATGGCTGCAGAAATGTGGTTTCTGAGGAAAATGCAAAGAATACCATGGACAGACAGAAAAACCAATGACCAAGTACTACAGGAGACAAATGAACATCGTAAACTGATTAGAGAAATTAGACGTAGACAGTCAAAATATTTTGGTCATGTTATGAGAAGAAATGGATTGGAGAACTTAGTGACAACTGGCAAGATCGAGGGGAACAGACCAAGAGGAAGACCGAGAGGAAAATACCTGGATGGCTTGGCCACATGGCATGGACGAGACAGGAACACTAAGCTGATCCACGACACTGGTGATCGAGTGAAATGGCGAGTCATGACCGCCCACGCTTTCCGGCATGGTACATGATTGATTGAGGATTGTTTATGTCTCTTGGTTTCTGAGACACTGTATAATGTTTTGATTTCCATGTTTATAAGATTGTTTATGTCTCTTAGCCGGCTCCGTGGCGAAGGTGTGCAGATGCAGTTCGTAATCCCGCATCCCCGCGTTCAGTACACAGTTGTGAGCGATTTGGCAGAAGACCGCCTTACGCTGGTTTTTTTATGAAATGGTATGGGTGCCGGTGGTTCAGAAAGTAATGGCAAACTGCTGAACGTTAACTTGCCAAGCGATCACAAACATCCCAAAAATGCTGGGATTGGCTGCGACGTCTTATAAAGGATATGCAACTAACTTCTATGCTTGCTAATCAATATCTATGAATTAATTAAGCATGTAACATTTCATGGCATTCATTATCAGGCAGCTGGATGGGGAGGATATACATTTCACGGAATCCTGTGACAAATTATAACAGACTCTCCAGTTGTAATTTTAATGTAAACGATATATGGAATTCTGTACAGTGCACGTGATTACTAGCATACAAGAGGACACTGTACTATCCGGATTTACAGCGAGCGAGTTTAGGGCTGAGGGCAAGTGTCGTTTTTGTTCCAAACCTGGGCGATATCGATTTGTCATTACACTCAATGGCCGGACATTAGAGAATTTATGGCTTTAGCTATAATAACAGTCTACAAATTTCTCACGCAGGCATTTACCGTACAGGGTGTCCCAAAGGCATGAGTGGTTTTTCAGGATAAGTTGAGACTATTTCCGTAAAGTTATAAGTTAGTTGTATATCTTGTACAGGATGTTGCAGTCAACCCCAGCATGTATTAATTCTTTGTGATTTACTCGGCAATTTTACTTTTGGTAGTTTGCTAATGCTTTTTGAGCGGGTGGAATTTTCAAAAACAACAAAAAGGGGCCTATTTCCAAATCACCCTTAGATGACCTCTAATCGGTATTATGGGGAATTATGAAATTGCATTTCACTATCCCCCCAAGCAATGTGGCCCATTTGATTTTTTTTTCGATTTTTTTTTCGCATGTCCTATTACAGAACATCGCTGTCAACAGCAGCATTTTACCATTTGAGTTACAAACGGCAATTTAAAGACTGACGCGGCTGTAGGGTATGTTAAAGCTTGTACATATAATAGGTTATATCATAATAATATCATACTAATTCTCCCAAACCGTCTCTGTGGCGAAGGTCTTACGGACGCGATTCGTAAGCCCGCTTATCCTGCGACCGATTTGGCAGCAGCCCGCTTACCGCCTCCACCACTCTCTAGTACTTTTAAGGAAGACATCCGACAATATAGTAATAATAATAATAATAATAATAATAATAAGAAGAAGAAGAAGAAGAAGAAGAAGAAGAAGAAGAAGAAGAAGAAGAAGAAGAAGAAGAAGAAGAAAACGGAGAAGGAGAAGAAGAAGAATTCCATCCAGTTTTCGTTCTGTCTTGATTTTGAATGTCTCAGTGACTTCATGGCTCATTATTATCATCATATGTCGGTGTAGATGATATATCGCCGCAATAAATTATCTTCTGTGTTCTTTACAAGTGGTACCTTTTTATTCTAATCCAGTTTATTTTTTCCCAATAGGCATATATCTATGACATCGCCTGAAGTGCTCTATTCCGATAGAAAATGGACACTGTGGGCAAATCAGTTTTTCTTAGTTCGTCTGGTATGTTTTAGAATTGATGTTTATGGGTAATGGCTACAGCCTGAAGACATGAAGGGGAAACCTCTCCAAACTGTGTTACATTTACTTGGTTTAATGTGAATGCAAATGATTGAACTTACTTACAAATATTTTTTTAAATGCATTAGTATTGAGTGATACACATAGAAGTAGATTGAAATAAGCAGAGATTAGAGGATAGAGTAAACAACATTTTTAAACAAAAGCAATATTTACCATTCTGAGGTTGAACCTTTCGCCTCCACATGGCGACAGTGGCTCGCTACTGAAACAACTTCGACGCATATTCTAATTTTTGTGTTGTCCACTGTGTCCTCTAATTTCTACTTCTTCCTTCTACTTTTATGAACGCCAACCTATCGTCTTCTTATGTTCTCCTGATTTTTCCGTGAATCGTCTAAAAGATTATGTAGCTCTAATTCATTGTCTTTGCTTGTCTTGTTGCCTGTGCTATTGTCATTTGATTTCGTCAGTGACTCGTTTACTCCATCTAGCCATCTCTATCTGGGTCATCCTCTCGCCTTGTATCCAGATGTTCTCATGTAGAAAGCTCTAGCCGCTGGTTGCTCTTGTAAAAATTTTACATAAATGCCCTAAGCATGTAACACTTTGGTGTTTTATAAAATCAGTAATCATTGTTAGCTCTGTACTAGACCCTAGTTTCTCAAATCCCTCTCTATCTCTTCTTTATTTTTATTTTGCCGCTGCGCTTCTTGTGCATCCTTTCATGCCTGCGTGTTTCTAGGAATGTCACTACAAGGCACTAGTAACACAGCATTGGGACGAATAAAGCATCTATCAGCAACCAATAAGTACTTGTCAATATGTTTTTGTGCTGTTTCTGTAGCCTCAATGGTTTCCCAACAATTGAAATGTCTGTGTCTCACCTTTATCCTTCATTCATTCATTCATTATGTGCCATGCCGATAAGTGTGGGCGGTCATGCTTTGCCATCTCACTCGATCACCAGAGTCGTGGATCAGCTCCGTGTTTCTGTCTCGACAATGCCGCATGGACAAGCCATCCAGGTATTTAATTCTCGGTCTTCCCCTTAGTCTGTTCCCTTCGATCTTGCCAGTTGTCACCAAGTTCGCCAATTCATTTCTTCTCATAACATGCCACAAAAAATTGTGAATGTCTTTTATCCTTACATATGTAATAATAGATAATAAATAATAAATAAATAAATAAATAATAAAGAAAATAATACAATAATAATAAAATAATGGTATATACATTCACTCACGATCAGATGGCGGCCTCTACAATGCTCAGAGATTAAATGCCAAGACAAAAATTAGGAGGGTACTGATCAGAGGGTTGTTTTTTGCAGATGATGCTGCAGTTACGACCTACTCTGAGGAAGAATTGCAATGTCTACTATCTGTATTCTCCAACGCTTGTTCTGAATTTGGTTTAACAATTAGCAAAAACAAGACACAGATTATGTCACAAGGTGCACATGGGGTACCATCAATCTATATTGACGACGCCGAACTAGAGATGGTAGACCATTTTACATATTTATGATCAGTGTTAAATAGCAAATTATCCCTAGATCAGGAAACCAACGTCCGGATTGGTAAGGCAGCAACAACAATAAACAGGTTACGAAAAAGAGTCTGGGAGAATAGTAAGCTTACTGCCAAAACAAAAGTCCTCGTCTATCAAGCCTGTGTCCTTAGTACTCTTCTTTATGACAGTGAAACCTGGACAACTTACTCACACCAAGAGAAACGTTTAAACAGCTTTCATATGCGGTGTCTGTGAAGAATTCTTGGTATTAAGTGGCAAGACAAAATCACAAATACTGAAGTATTGGAAAGATCAGGTTGTGTGACGGTTTATTCCATGCTCAGTCTTCGTAGACTTAGATGGATGGGACATGTTAGGAGGATGGATGATGGTAGAATACCAAAGGACATCTTTTTGGTGAATTACAGATGGGTGAGAGATCTCAGGGTCGGCCTCTACTATGATACAAAGATGTGTGTAAGCGGGACATGATTGATACAGGTATTGGTAATGCACAGTGGGAGCAAGTCGTCGCTGAACGTGTTGCATGGAGGGCAAAGATCAGAAATGGAATAAAGACAAAGGAGAAAATTATTGTAGATAAGTCACACACCGAGCGTGTGAGACGTAAGAGGGTGCATTATGGTGGAAATGACCACGTGTTCACATGCACCCACTGTGAACGGACATTTACAGCGCGAATTGGCCTTGTCAGTCACATTGCTGCCGCCATAGGTAAAAGTTATTATGCCTTTTTAAAGCACAAACTATCGCCTGTCAAGACGGCAAGGTGCGAATGAATAGTAATAATAGAAGTTGGAGTTTCAACATAGTATCCCCCAACCATGTACGCTCGCACATATTGGCTCTAGGTACTGACTCCTGTCAAGAATGTTCGAACATACTGACCCTACATATTGACTCAGTACATTACACTACATATTGGCAAACATACTGAACACATATTGTAGAACAGGTTTTATGTAACATGCTACTATTCTCTGCATGGTAAACAAACCGTGTAAATTGCTAGCTTGCCATCAGCATCTTCCACTTTTGCAGTCAGGCGTCGTGGGGAGGAATAGTTGACGTTCTAACGCCCAATGGTTGGCACTGGAATAGTGTCATTCCATGTAATTGTACAATGTCTTTGATGTAAATCTATTTCGTTTCTCGGAAGTCATCTTGCTTTCGCATCAGATCTTCTTTGGTGTAGCGCTTGTGCTGGTAACTGATAGTGTTGCCTTCTTATGAGATGACATAACCATTTCATATTGTGCCTGTCAATGTATGTGGCACAAGGTGTTGATCTCACTGTTAGTCTGATAACATCAGACCCGGTCTCGGAAAGTTAAGATGCAGCTCAACTCAAGAATTTCATCTCGCAGGTGTTGATTTTGCGTCAGTTTGACATTGATAGCATAGGGTTCGTATGAATATGCTATTTATTATCTGTCATTTGGCAGACTTAATATGTATGGCTGTTTCAGAATAAATGATAATTAATATGTAAGCGCACTTGCTTTTTGACATGTTATTTCTCTGTCAATTCTGCCATCTTCCGTGGTCATACTTCCTTTGTATTTAAAGTCTATAACTTACCATATTGTACTCTACCAACTTCATGGAGCGCTAGTGGCCGTTATTTTTAGCTTATAAACGACATACGCCTTCAGCAGTAACACAGTCATAATGTTAGTTATTCGAAGAGTTAACTGTTGGCATAACTGTATGTGCACGGCAAGTCCGTTAATGCCTGTAACCATCATCATCATCCAGTGCCTTGCCGGCTGGCGTGGGCGATCATGCCTCTCCACAAATTACGATCTCCGACGTCATGGATCAATTCGTGTGTTAACTCCCTTCCGTGCCTTGACACAAGACTGCCAAGCATCGTCTCACGCTGTCTTCCTCTATCTCTCTTTCCGCAAATCTTTCCGGTTGTGACAACGCGGTCCAGTTGTTGTATACTCACAAAGTGGAAAATAAAAAACGATGACTGCCTCTTTCTGATGTTTGTGATTTGTTGTCTTTGCGACTCAGTTTCCCTTAAAACGTCCACATTGCTCATTTTGGCTGTCCAATTAAGTTTTAGCAGTCTTCTATAAAACCACAGCTTCCATGGATTTTTTTTCACCGCCTGATTACTAATTGTCCAGGATTTGCAGCCGTATGTTAACACTGGTTCCGTATAACATGCGAGAACTCTTTTCATAAATATCAAAGGCAGTACTTATTGCACAAAACGTTCTTCCTTCTGCAAGGGATGAAATAAACATTGCTCCGATACTGCAATGTTAAGAGATGCCCTGAATTGTTAGTTTAGTCGATCTCCTTGACAATGATTTCATCTTCCCTCCCAGTTTCACGTCTGCTTTGAAGCGCATATTTCATTTCAATTCCTGTTATATATTGTATATGCCACAGCATCTTGACTTTCCCGGTGGAATGAGCCAGCTGTAACAGTTGCTGTCCATGTATTTATATGTATTTCTGGTGTTCTGTAGCATAGTTCATGCTATATCACATTATTAGCATCATTTACTTTCTTCTCAAGGGCAATATTGGTCTCCCCAACTTTTATTTCCTTTGAGGATTCCAGATCAGGAGATACTTATTCCCATACGTTTCCTGATTCGTTTCTGAATTATTTGTTATTCGTTATCGCCTCTTTCTTGTCTACATCTCAGTATTGTAAGTTTGTAAGTTGTTAATATATATATATATATATATATATATATATATATATATATATATATATATATATATATATATATATAGTAGTATGTGTGTGTGTGTGGGGGGGGGGGGCAGGGTGGGGGGGTGGGGTTCGCTCACTTCAAGCGTAGTCCATCCACGTGCTACTACTTTTAATCAACTGGACTTATGTTTGAGTGTCGATTAGCTGTCCCTATGACTAGTGTTACTCGCCATCATGCGAAACCCCTCCTACTTCTGAGGTACTTGTAATTTACATTCGTCCAGGACGAGAAGTCAGCGTTTTAATCCAACTGACAGGTGTAGAGTTTGAGCTCGCTACCTCGGCATCAGCATACCGGAAGTTTAAGAAGATGGGCTCTTATCCATTCCGCCACGTTGACCCCCAGAGATGTAGTAGTTTTCACATCTGTCCGTTCTCGTCCATACACGTTTATATTCGCTTGTTCTGTTCCCACAGGGCCAGTATTAAATTCTTGTCGCTGGAGCAAGACAGATTATACAAATATGTACCGTGATGTACGTCAGCGTCACGTGATGTATGGCGTGTTTGTCTAGCAATTCCAGACAGCGCCGGTTCACTTAACACTTTAAGAACGGGAGAAACGTATTCAGGGCTGAAATTCCCAATCATTAATGGAAGGGGAGGCGGTTTCAAGGGGAAGCCAGGACTTAGCGCCGATATTTACAATCGCTAAAAACAGAAATCGGTATTCAGCGCCTATATTTGCAATCGCTAATAATGGGATTCAGTATTCAGCGACGATATTTACAATCCTTAATGATAGAAGGCCAATATTCAGCGTCGCTATTTATAGTCGTTAATATTGGAATTTTTTAGTCAACGTCCATATTTTCAGTTGCTAACAATGGGATTCAGTATCCAGCGTCGATATTTACAATCGCTAAGCCACTGGATTTTGTATTCAGCGTCGATATTTGCAATCGTTAATAACGGGATTCAGTATTCAGCGTCGATGTTTCCAGTCGTTAACAATGGGATTCAGTATTCAGCGTCAATATTTACAATCGCTAATAAGAGGATTCAATATTAGGCGTCGATATTTATAACCGCTAAGTCACTGAATTTTGTATATTGAAGGGAATAGAACAAGGAGAAAGCAGAGAAGTAAATACTTGTATGGCTTGGTACGTGACATGGCCGAGACAAGAACACTGAGCTAATCCACGAATCTGGTGATCGAGTGAGATGGCGAATCATGACCGCTCACGCTTATCGACATGTCATAAGATGAATGAATGTGCAATCGCAAAGTCACTAGATTCTGTATTCAGGGACGTTATTTACAATCGCTAAGTCACTGGATTTTGTATTCATCGTTGATATTCACAATCACTAAGTCACTGGATTTTGTATTCATCGTTGATATTCACAATCACTAAGTCATTAGATTTTGTATTCAGCGTTGATATTCACAATCGCCAACAACGGGAAGATAATATTCAGCACCGATATTTCGAATGTTTAATAACGACTTGCCAGAGGAGCAATTTCATACAATTGGTAAGTACCTATTGGTCTGTAACAAAATCAAATCAAAATCAACTTTATTAGGGTCACAAATTGGGCGCGCAGGCCCGTCTTACATTCGGCCCTTCCAATCACTCGTCTTTCGTTCATCAAGAGCATTATACATTTACATAGGAAGAAAAATAAACATTGTGAAATGAATGTTGTAAACATAAACAAGGCAAATTACCATGTTATGAGGCCCATCTCCCACGTACCCATACATCACCCCACCCACACACACACCCCCCCCCACCTACCTACCCACACACACGCACACCAAGGGACACATACATACCCCACCAACCGACCCATCCCCCTCCCGCACATCCCCCACCCACACTCCCCTCACCTGTTCCCCCAAACAAAACACACTCGCCACCCACAAATATTCCCCTACCAACCCACATATCCCACGCCCACCCACATACACATCCTAACCCACACATCCTCTCCCCATCCACACCTCACACCACCCATCCCCCAGCCACATCTCCATTGACCACATATTTCCCACCCACGCACACAATCCCCCCTCCCCCCACACACACATCTCCCTAACCACCCATACATCCCCAATCCACTCACACACACACACCCCACCACCCACACATACATCCTCCACCCACCCATACAACAATGTAGGTCTAGCATAATATATCCCAAATTTAGTTTTTTTTAGTTTTAGTCGTTGGATCAACATCACGGCACACGGTTTAACCTATAAGTGCTCCGTTTTCCTCCTAACTCAAAACCTGAGTCTGGAGAAACTCAGCTCAATGCACGAACTCCGTTGCATCGGCGAGGATCCTGAAATACTTTGGGTAGATTTTTAACTCGAAATTTTGCCCGGGCAGCGCCGTTAGGCTACTCTTTTTCGATTTCCAACTGCCAAGGGATTTTTTACGTGCGCAACAATACACACGGGCGTCCGATCTCACTAACCAGAGACCAGGGGAAATTTTATTACTGGAAGTCCAGGTGGAGTTTAAAAAAAAATAAATCCCGGTCCTCACCGGGGCCTGAACCCGGGACCTCAAGCACTCGAGGCGGACACCATACCTCGAGACCACTTAGCCCTACGTCTTCATTGTGTACAATGCATCATTGCAGTCTGCAGAATTTTCAGATTTGGCGTCTCTACGTTTCAAGTACATGAAGTACCATGGACAAATATTTGCATTTATGGTTTTCTCCCACCTCATGCTGATTTGGCGCATGTTCCAAAAACATGATGTACAATGAACACGTGTTTGCATTATGGTTTTCTCCTACCTCCTACAGATTTCATTCCAAATGTGGCTTTAATCTCCTGTGTTAACCATCTTATAAGCCGGCTTCGTGGCTTAGAGGTAATGACTTTTCTCCGTAATCTCGTATACTCTCGTCTGTAACGTGATGACGGTGAGAATCAGCTGTGGTTCGAATCGCATCGGTAACTTACGGGGTATGTGAGTCGGCCGCTCAGAAAGCAATGGCAAACTACTGAAGCTCGCAGGTGAGGCTACTGTGGAGGGCGGACGCACCATGGACCAGGTTGACATTCTGAATGCTCTACGAGAAGTAAGACTTTTGCGAGAACCAAGTGATGACTGTGAATCTACAACAATGGCCAGACTGCGAGAGCAGCAAATTAAAAGAGGGGTGGCCAAGACAAGAACACTACGCAGGAAGCCAAAGAAGATTGATACACCAACACAGAACTGGCGTCGTTAGCCGCTACACGTTGCGGGATTTGCTGAGGAGGGGATCCGAGCACTTATGGACTGAATGGTTCGATGTGCAATGAGGATGATCTGTCGACTAACTAACTAACTAACTGAGCGTAATCTTGCTAAGAAATCAATATACAGCTGAAAGATGCTGGTGTTGACAGCGATGTCCTGTAAAGGATATGCAAAAAAAACAAACAACACCTATCCTATTGGCTTCACTTTCATTCTCACGTGCATTAAAAGTTGTCCCTCTCACCTGAGCCGTAGAAGACCATGGGTTCCTCACGTGACCTTTATAACATTTACAGCGAGACTGTTCCCATAATGATGGGACATCTTGAGGAAGCTAAATTTAGTGGCCAAAATTCACACACTCTGAGATAGGCCGATAATGCTATCGTAGCTGTGAAGGCAAACGTTGTGGTAGTTCGAGTGTGCAAGTGTTAAAAGGTCACTACTCATCAAAATGACAATAAAACAAACACATGTATGGGGCTGTATCGTCATAAGAGATGGAGTATAAACATTAGACTCATGCGGGAACATACTAAGCTATACAGGTGGAATACATTTAGGCAATAAATAAAAATACAAGCAACACCAACTTCAGAGGAATGGTAAGTAATGATCGCCAGTGACTGCTCCAGATCTGGCACCTGAAGAAGAAGAAGAAGAAGAAGAAGAAGAAGAAGAAGAAGAAGAAGAAGAAGAAGAAGAAGAAGAAGAAGAAGAAGAAGAAGTAGAAGAAGAAGAAAGAAGGAGAAGAAGGAGAAAGAAGGAGAAGAAGGAGAAGCAGGAAAAGCAGAAGAAGAAGCAAGACGGAGAAAGAAGGAGAAGAAGGAGAAATAAGGAGAAGAAGGAGAAGCAGGAAAAGCAGAAGAAGAAGGAGAAGCAGGAGAAGAAGGAGGAGAAGAAGGAGAAGGAGGAGAAGAAGAAGCAGGAAGTAGCAGAGAAGAAGCGATTCATTCATTCATTCATTCATTCATTCAGTAGCATGTCCTTTGCAGAACCTCGCTCTCATAACAACCTTCCGGAAAACCTCTCGATCATAAGCAAGATGTCCAATCGATACACCAATCTGGAGATCATCCGCCACATCCTGCACCCATCTTCTCTTTGGCCTTCCTCTTCCTCTCTTCCCAGGCATATACCCCTCCATTATTGTTCTCTCCAAACTTTCATGGCGTTTCAAGTGACCCAAATATTTCAATTTTCTTTGTTTTATCGTCTTTAATAGCCAACCTTCTTCAATATTGAGCTCTTGAAGTATGGATGCTTAGCGATTACAATCGCTAATAAGAGGATTCAGTATTCGGCGTCGATATTTATAACCGCTAAGTCACTGGATTTTGTATATTGAAGGGAATATAGCAGGAGGAGGAGGAGGAGGAGGAGGAGGAGGAGGAGTAGGAGGAGGAGGAGGAGTAGGAGGAGGAGGAGGGAATTGTATACACACACATGTGATTGTTGTCTCAGGGCCCTACGTTGAGGGAGCTATTGGAGTTTTTTTTTTTTTTTTAAACGAAGTAATGCTGTTTCTGCCTAATTACATCTCAGATGTAGCCAATGTGCTTCCCAATTAAAGTTAGGTGCTTCAATTAGCTGATTTGACAGATGTGTGTGAGAAAATCAACGAAGTGAGCATTCATTATTGTTCAAGTAGAGATCATGAATGTCTGGTATACTGACGCCCAGAGCTCAAGCCCGCGGTGTGGTGAAGGTATTACGAAGGCAGTGCGCAATTCCGGCGTTTAAAACACAGCTGCTGGGGATTTGGAAGCAGACCGCATTGCGTTGGTTTAATACAATTGTATTAGTGCCTTTGATTCAGAAAGCATTGGCAAACTTCTAAACGTAAACTTGCCCCCCCCCCCCAAAAAAAAAAAAAAAATAAACAGCTAAAACATGCTGGGATTGACTGCGATGTCTTGTAAAGAATATTCAAGTAAAATCTACGGCTCAAGCATTCAGGAAATGTTACACTTCTGATCAAATAACATAGACCAAGACCTATTGCTCGTTTTTATAACAAGGCAATTGTACTGTTAAACATGATGTGACTTTTGCGCGCAAACACAAACTGACCATTTGACATGTTTAGAATACCAATTTCGCGACAATCAATAGCCTGAATTAGACAATGTTTAAGTAATTAGTTGCATATCCTTTACAGGACGTCGCAGTCAACACCTGCATTTTTTCTGTTGTGATCTCTCATCAAGTTTACGTTCAGTAGTTTGCCATTGCTTTCTGAACGTAAACTTCAAGTTGATAGTACTGATTTGCATTTATCAATGAAATAGAGCAGGTTACACATGTTATTTCGAGGTCAAAAAGTGTTTGCAGTGTTATTCAAACAGTATAGACAAAGATATGGGAAAAGATAAAGATATAGTATTATGAATAAAATGGCAAGATTAATGTTCATGGAACAAGACAATGTCTGGAAGCCAGATGGCAAGAGTAGCATTCATAGAACTAGACAATGTGGAAGCCATATGGCAAGAGTAGCATTCATAGAACTAGACAATGTGTGGAAGCCAGATAGCAAGAGTAGCATTCATAGAACTAGTCAATGTGTGGAAGCCAGGTGGCAAGAGTAGCATTCATAGAACTAGACAATGTGTGGAAGCCAGATGGCAAGAGTAGCATTCATAGAACTAGACAATGTGTGCAAGCCAGATGGCAAGAGTAGCATTCATAGAACCAGACAATGTGTGCAAGCCAGATGGCAAGAGTAGCATTCATAGAACTAGTCAATGTGTAGAAGCCAGATGGCAAGAGTAGCATTCATAGAACTAGACAATGTGTGGAAGCCAGGTGGCAAGAGTAGCATTCATAGAACTAGACAATGTGTGGAAGCCAGATGGCAAGAGTAGCATTCATAGAACTAGTCAATGTGTGGAAGCCAGATGGCAAGAGTAGTATTCATAGAACTAGTCAATGTGTGGAAGCCAGATGGCAAGAGTAGCATTCATAGAACTAGACAATGTGTGGAAGCCAGATGGCAGGAGTAGCATTCATGGAACTAGACAATGTGTGGAAGCCAGATGGCAAGAGTAGCATTCATAGAACTAGACAATGTGTGGAAGCCAGATGGCAAGAGTAGCATTCATAGAACTAGACAATGTGTGGAAGTCAGATGGCAAGAGTAGCATTCATGGAACTAGACAATGTGTGGAAGCCAGGTGGCAAGAGTAGCATTCATGGAACTAGACAATGTGTGGAAGCCAGATAGCAAGAGTAGCGTTCATGGAACTAGACAATGTGTGGAAGCCAGGTGGCAAGAGTAGCATTCATGGAACTAGACAATGTGTGGAAGCCAGGTGGCAAGAGTAGCATTCATGGAACTAGACAATGTGTGCAAGCCAGATGGCAAGAGTAGCATTCATAGAACTAGACAATGTGTGCAAGCCAGATGGCAAGAGTAGCATTCATAGAACTAGTCAATGTGTGGAAGCCAGGTGGCAAGAGTAGCATTCATAGAACTAGTCAATTTGTGGAAGCCAGATGGCAAGAGTAGTATTCATAGAACTAGACAATGTGTGGAAGCCAGGTGGCAAGAGTAGCATTCATAGAACTAGACAATGTGTGGAAGCCAGATGGCAAGAGTAGCATTCATAGAACTAGTCAATGTGTGGAAGCCAGATGGCAAGAGTAGTATTCATAGAACTAGTCAATGTGTGGAAGCCAGATGGCAAGAGTAGCATTCATAGAACTAGACAATGTGTGGAAGCCAGATGGCAAGAGTAGCATTCATGGAGCTAGACAATGTGTGGAAGCCAGATGGCAAGAGTAGCATTCATAGACCTAGACAATGTGTGGAAGCCAGATGGCAAGAGTAGCATTCATGGAACTAGACAATGTGTGGAAGCCAGATGGCAAGAGTAGCATTCATGGAACTAGACAATGTGTGGAAGCCAGGTGGCAAGAGTAGCATTCATGGAACTAGACAATGTGTGGAAGCCAGATAGCAAGAGTAGCGTTCATGGAACTAGACAATGTGTGGAAGCCAGGTGGCAAGAGTAGCATTCATAGAACTAGACAATGTGTGGAAGCCAGATGGCAGGAGTAGCATTCATGGAACTAGACAATGTGTGGAAGCCAGATGGCAAGAGTAGCATTCATGGAACTAGACAATGTGTGGAAGCCAGGTGGCAAGAGTAGCATTCATAGAACTAGTCAATGTGTGGAAGCCAGATGGCAAGAGTAGCATTCATAGAACTAGACAATGTGTGGAAGCCAGATGGCAGGAGTAGCATTCATGGAACTAGACAATGTGTGGAAGCCAGATGGCAAGAGTAGCATTCATAGAACTAGACAATGTGTGGAAGCCAGATGGCAAGAGTAGCATTCATAGAACTAGACAATGTGTGGAAGTCAGATGGCAAGAGTAGCATTCATGGAACTAGACAATGTGTGGAAGCCAGGTGGCAAGAGTAGCATTCATGGAACTAGACAATGTGTGGAAGCCAGATAGGCAAGAGTAGCGTTCATGGAACTAGACAATGTGTGGAAGCCAGGTGGCAAGAGTAGCATTCATGGAACTAGACAATGTGTGGAAGCCAGGTGGCAAGAGTAGCATTCATGGAACTAGACAATGTGTGCAAGCCAGATGGCAAGAGTAGCATTCATAGAACTAGACAATGTGTGCAAGCCAGATGGCAAGAGTAGCATTCATAGAACTAGTCAATGTGTGGAAGCCAGGTGGCAAGAGTAGCATTCATAGAACTAGTCAATTTGTGGAAGCCAGATGGCAAGAGTAGCATTCATAGAACTAGACAATGTGTGGAAGCCAGGTGGCAAGAGTAGCATTCATAGAACTAGACAATGTGTGGAAGCCAGATGGCAAGAGTAGCATTCATAGAACTAGTCAATGTGTGGAAGCCAGATGGCAAGAGTAGTATTCATAGAACTAGTCAATGTGTGGAAGCCAGATGGCAAGAGTAGCATTCATAGAACTAGACAATGTGTGGAAGCCAGATGGCAAGAGTAGCATTCATGGAGCTAGACAATGTGTGGAAGCCAGATGGCAAGAGTAGCATTCATAGACCTAGACAATGTGTGGAAGCCAGATGGCAAGAGTAGCATTCATGGAACTAGACAATGTGTGGAAGCCAGATGGCAAGAGTAGCATTCATGGAACTAGACAATGTGTGGAAGCCAGGTGGCAAGAGTAGCATTCATGGAACTAGACAATGTGTGGAAGCCAGATGGCAAGAGTAGCGTTCATGGAACTAGACAATGTGTGGAAGCCAGGTGGCAAGAGTAGCATTCATGGAACTAGACAATGTGTGGAAGCCAGGTGGCAAGAGTAGCATTCATGGAACTAGACAATGTGTGGAAGCCAGGTGGCAAGAGTAGCATTCATGGAACTAGACAATGTGTGGAAGCCAAGTGGCAAGAATAGCATTCATGGAACTAGACAATGTGTGGAAGCCAGATGGCAAGAGTAGCATTCATGGAACTAGACAATGTGTGGAAGCCATATGGCAAGAGTAGCATTCATGGAACTAGACAATGTGTGGAAGCCAAATGGCAAGAGTAGCATTCATGGAACTAGACAATGTGTGGAAGCCAGGTGGCAAGAGTAGCATTCATAGAACTAGACGATGTGTGGAAGCCAGATGATAAGAGTAGCATTCATGGAACTAGACAATGTGTGGAAGCCAGATGGCAAGAGTAGCATTCATAGAACTAGACAATGTGTGGAAGCCAGATGGCAAGAGTAGCATTCATGGAACTAGACAATGTGTGGAAGCCAAATGGCAAGAGTAGCATTCATAGAACTAGACGATGTGTGGAAGCCAGATGATAAGAGTAGCATTCATGGAACTAGACAATGTGTGGAAGCCAGATGGCAAGAGTAGCATTCATGGAACTAGACAATGTGTGGAAGCCAAATGGCAAGAGTAGCATTCATAGAACTAGACAATGTGTGGAAGCCAGATGGCAAGAGTAGCATTCATAGAACTAGACAATGTGTGGAATTCAAATGGCAAGAGTAGTAAAAGATGTGACTCTAATTTCTTTAATCAATTTACGGTGTTCATTTGCCTTTTGTAGGACTTGCTCATTGTTTTTGTTTTCTATCTGTCCATGGTATTCTTTGCATTTCCCTCAGAAACCACATTTCCACTGCTATGAGATGTTTTTCATCTTGTCAATTTATTTTCCACAATTCACATCCATACAAAAGTACTAGGAAACTTGCCAAGTAAATCACAAAGAGGTAAACAATGCTGGGCTTGACTGCGACGCCCTATAAAAGAACATGAAATTAACTTAACCAAACTTGGAATATTTAATTGAAGTCTTACATAAAATCACGACTACTGTATGGATGGCAATCGTGGAACAGGTTTAAACAACTGCTAGTAAACCGCAAACGGTTACTAAATAGTTCGTGTCCAGTATCATTATAAGAATACGAATATATAGCTCAAAACTTAGAATATTCAATTCAAACGTTAAATTAGTACTTCTGTATGGATAAGAAAGATGAAAAACAAAAAACGAAAATGATCACATATAAATTATAAACATTCTTAAATATTTGCTTGAGCAAAATAGAACGAATACAATGGTATACAAAATAAAACATCACCATGGAGAGAACTAGACACATACGAACGAACCAAAGGTGAAGAAAAGACGCTAGCGCTGGTGGATCATATATGGAGAAAACCCTATCAATAGTACACTTACAATAGTCTCGGTCTGAAACTCACACAACAACACAGTAGACAAAGACCTAAAAACTCATGGAAGAGATACATAGAAACAGAAGTGAACAACATGGGAAGCTGCATGCGATAGATATAAATAAAGGGCTTGAAGTGAGCTGGTTGGGGGTATATGCCTCAATGGGGGAAAGCGAACAAAAGAAGACTAAGCATTCATTAACTAGTATGAGACTATAATTGCATGACAGAATCAATAACACTTAGATTATGGGGAGGACTAAAGACATCCCGTTGAATCAATAAGTAAGGAAAAGGAACAAACGCTGGATGGGACATGCATCAGAAAACACTTTAAGAGTATTTATCAAAGGATCTTAGCTGTTACATCGAACCTGTTTGATGTATGGTGGTCAATCTTAGCATGTCAACAAATTTGAAAGATCATCGAGACAGTGGGAAAATAGTTTCTGGGGCGAATATTGTGAGTGCACTTGACTGCCAGAATAACTGACGTCGATTGCCTGATAGAGGTTGGTTATGTAGTTGAACATACTTAGCGATAGCACATAGAGATATAATGTCCTTTGGTTACACACTATGAGGAGCGGCGCTGGAGGACATCGGCACGAATTTAATGGTCAGCGCTAGAAGAGGCAGAGACAGACCGAGCGAATGTATGGGGGTGATCTAAGAGGGTATCAAGGGCAATGACATGGATATAAATGGTCCATTGCACGATCAACATAGATCTTAGCGCCTACTCCAATTTGGCAATCTACATAGTGGAAATGTTACAGAATTCTGGTACCCACAAGATACAAGTAATTGAGGGAGACCTAACACACAGAAAAAAGAAAGACATAGAAGAATCACATTGGGAGGCCATAGATGGTGCTCCAGTATATGGCATGTTGTGAGTAGATTTAATAGAGGAAGACTTAAAACAAACGGAAAAGAAAGACATAGATGAATCATGTTTAAGAGGACATATATGGTGCTCCAGTATATGGCATGTTGTGAGTAGATTTAATAGAGGAAGACTTAAAACAAACGGAAAAGAAAGACATAGATGAATCATGTTTAAGAGGACATATATGGTGCTCCAGTATATGGCATGTTGTGAGTAGATTTAATAGAGGAAGACTTAAAACAAACGGAAAAGAAAGACATAGATGAATCATGTTTAAGAGGACATATATGGTGCTCCAGGATATGACAAGTTGTGAGTTGGTTTAGGGCACAATCTCCATTGGGAAATAAAAGGCACCAGGAGACAAAGAAGAGGATGAGGACGACGACACGAAATAAGAAGAGAAGAAGACATCTTAAAGTATATTTCTTTCAACACCGTCTGAGTTATCAAAGGTAACTCCTCGGTTATTTGCTGGAACCTGCGTTTCCAGAGTTTACTTCAATTCAAACAAATCAACGCTCAAGCTATGAAAACATAGAAACTAAACCAATACCAGTGACAGCAAATGTAAAAACCCACATTTCACTTTCAGCATCGAAATAAGCGCTCCGATCGCATTAAAGTTGATCTTGTTTGTCAACATATTTTATTTTAAAGTTCACATGTGTTTGCTCTATATTATTTATTTGTTTTGTATGGCTAGATGCTTGTAAACCACAACTAAAGAGTAGTTCGTACATATAGTATTCGTCCCAAATGATACCAAATTATCATGTGAAAACAATCCTTCAGCAAAGGGGATGGAAGATAGCCATGGCACCTTTGTTCAATCACCCTGCTGGATGAGAGCTGTGGTAGTGTACTAGCTAGACGCTTGCCTGGCGGCCACTGATCATAAGTTCGAATACGCATGAAGACGGAGGATTTGAAAAACATCATCAAAGTTCCCAGGTCAATACAGCTTGAAATGGGTATCAGGAAATGTCTGGGGAAAGTGTAGACGGTCGGAGTCATATTGATCACATCGCTCCTGGAGATGTGACTGGTCTATACAAATGCGGGTCTTGCACTTGTCCGGTGTGCTTTAAGGTGTGTAAGAGTGTACTTAACTAACCCGTGTACTGGTAAACACTTGTGCGGTGTGCTTTAAGGTGTGTAAGAGTGTACTTAACTAACCCGTGTACTGGTAAACACTTGTGCGGTGTGCTTTAAGGTGTGTAAGAGTGTACTTAACTAACCCGTGTACTGGTAAACACTTGTGCGGTGTGCTTTAAGGTGTGTAAGAGTGTACTTAACTAACCCGTGTACTGGTAAACACTTGTGCGCAGCCGAAGGAGGAAGCAACACAGATACGCAGAAATCAAACAACAACAACAAAACCGAGAAAAGGGTCAAGAAATGAGAATGAGCTTGCAATAGAACTTTGAAGAATAAATTTGAAAATTGCACACATGCTACTTTAAAAGCTTGGCCAAGAAAAAGACTGGGAGTAAATTGAAGCAAAGGAGTCTTCTAGATCCTGGTACAGAGAGACAACATGCACAGACACATGTACATATTTTTCAAAGAACGCAGGCCAGGTGAACTGGATATGACCGATAAATAATGGCCATGATGGTCGTGGTGATGATACCAATAATAATAAATAGTTTGGTTAAATTGTAAATGTTGCATATCCCTTGCAGGACGTTGCAGTCAACACCAGCATTTTCAACTGCTGTTGATGTACTAGGCAAGTTTTTACGTTCAGTAGTTTGCCATTGCTTTCTGAACAACCGGCTCCCATACCAGCACTTTATAACACAACGCGACACTATCTGCTGCACAAATCGGTCGCGGCTGAGTTTCGAACTCCTTATACCCGGCTCACGAACCGCATTCGCAAGCCTTTGGCCAGGGAATAAATATTATATTGTATAATAATATATATAATATAATAATTAAATATTATACTATATTATAATATATATATATATATATATATATATATATATATATATATATATATATATATATATATATATATATATATATAATGTTATCATTATTATAAATAGTTAAACCGAATAATAATAATAATAATAATAATAATAATAATAATAATAATAATAATAATAATAATAATAATAAAATGACGTACATCAAATATCTAAGAAAAAGTATAAACCGCAACATACAAATCTGACATATCGATTCCAATTTCCTGCTTCAGAAACAGCACAGATATTGGTAATGGAGAAAATATAATAGTTAAAACATGCACACAAACAAATATAAATAAGAAGTGCTAAGTGGTGAATAAGAAATGCTAAGTGGTGTATATTGGTCCACAGATGGGTAGATACATAGACAGATACGTAAAGAGGTAGCTAGATAGTTGGTAGGTAAATAGGTAGATAGATTGTAGATAGCTAGATGCCAAGATAGACTGGCAATTAGATGGTTAGGTAAAAGCAATTGTAAAATGTGCCCTCATTTATATAACCTTTAAGGAAGACAAGAGTAAAGACCAACTATCTGTTTAACATGTTAGTTAAGAGTTAAAGAGACGTGTAAACATACACAGAGCCAGCAGTTCTTGACATGTTCTGGAAAAAGTAGGCGAAAGAACGCCGAAAATGCTTTCACTCATTTTTCTAGGGCAAACGCGTTAAGATTCTAAGATTCATTGCAAATGCATGAATGTAATCATTAAAGCTCGTATTTCTTTTTCCTATTAATGGTTAAACGAATATTCAGCAAGGTTGTGTTAGGCATCACGCGTGAAGGAAAGATTCGTGTAACAAATCACAAGTCTGGATATTTTTGTGTTTTTGTTACGTGCGTCTTCATATCACGAAATGTGAAACACGAGAATATATTAGCGAAGTGGAGACAAAGGTACAAGAGCTGTGTTAATCTGTTCTAGTATTTCCTCGCATGTTTCTCCATCCATACGGCAATGCTGCCCTCCGTCCACTGTATATGAAATATGACTCTACGGTAAGCACCTGACGAGATGGAGCCAAAGATGCCAGGCAAGAAATCGTGTTATACTTTGTTTATTGCGACAGTACTTAATTTCATGATGTCTAGTTTCAAGAATGGTGTATGGCCCATTCCGATTTTCTTTGTCTGAATTCTCAAATTCCCAACACACCGATAACGAATAATTTCTTCCTCTTCTTCTTGCTTTGGTTATTTTATGTTTACACTGGCAGGAGAGTTCTTGAGATGATGTTCTCTCGAGCTCTTCTTTGGTTCTATACAGCTGTGAATAATGCAGTACCGTCACACTAGGCCAGTATTAATATCTTGGGTAGGATAAACTGGGGGACTTCCTGGAGAACATGCGCTGCAGTTTCTTCACACTGCCCACATAAACACCGTTGTGACTCACCCAGAGAATGCTTGCATATATGCAAGTTGAGTTTATTATACTCAGTTGCTTAAAGTTGCTTAAATGTCGAAAGAAGCGACTTCATTGCACCCGATTTTTATCCCATATGGCACAGTCTTTTTCCGCAGCGCGGAAAACATCGCACAAAGCACAAACTCTGTAGCTCCAGCGACAAACGTCAGGAGTCTCCGACAAAATTCACTCGTGAACCGAAGGACGCTGCCTGGAATCGAACCCACAACCTTCGGAGCCAGAGACAAACGGCTTGACTACTTCGCCAAGAGCGGCGAGTGGGGGTCCGAAGCCTTAAAACGGTGACATATTCCTGCGCAAACGATGTTATATACCGAAGTGACTAATATTGCTAACATCAATTGTCTGCGACAGTCAAAGAAAGGGACCATAATGTCAAATATAAATAATAATAATAATAATAATAGTTATTTTTAGTTATTAATTGATTTTAATGTTTAATTATTAAGTATTCTGATGGCAGGTCTTAGTCAGATATGACTGACCTACCGTATGACAGTAGACGGTACTATCTGCTTCTGTTAGCGCCGAATGTTGGGCGGCGCTTACCAAACCCGACACCACACATTGTGCCAACGGCTTCAGGTTAAAGAGCGCAATTGGGAGGGTACAAGCCTTATCCTGATGTGAGGAAATGCAACCTAAAGACTAAATGTCATGGCAGTGCAGACCACTCCCTAAGCCTTGGTTTGTAGCTGGTCTAGGATCGAAGCTCCGACTTGCGGACAGTTAGAGCATTGCTTTGCTGATCCGGCAGCTTCTGCAGTTTGTCTTGTTCCAGATGTATTGGCGACACCTTTCCTCTGGAGTAAACTAGACAGGCCGAGAGAGGGATCATGCTGCATGGGCAACACATGGTCTCTAAATTCAGCCCAGGCTTTGTGTTAAGGAGAGATAGCCCCATTTTGCAAACAATCGTCTGTCAAGACGGCAAGGTGCTATTCATTCATAACTTATTCATTTTTACCAGCAAATGTACGGATTTCTTTAAAACGTCTTTCACCACCAACCACGAACTGTTGGATTTTAGACTTAAAACAATTCTCATGATGAAGATTTTATATTCTTCTAAGCTTGTATGTGTAGGTTTGGTGAAAGTCACGGTTGTAGTTCTTGCAAACAACCATGAACTAACTCAGGGATAAAAAGTTATATTCCTCTTTAAGCTGTGGCTTTGATGTTGTTTAAATTAGATCAAAGTAATTCCGTCAGAGACGATACTTCTGGTATGTGAAGTGTTAAACTATAACATAACATAACTATAACTCTATAACAGAGCCCCGAGATTTTACGCTGGCGCAGTTCCAATATAGAATGCGGATGTTCCTGAGGCCCAGACGGTCACACTTGAGTCTAAAACGCCTTAAACCACCACTCTTACCTTGCCTTTTGCGGCCTGCCCGGTGCCCACGTCGCCTTGTTAGGTTGACTGCCCACCGCTCGGAGAACACATTTTGTTCCGCCATGCTGAAATAACCTAACACCACAGAACCACGCACGCTGCGAAAAATTCACTCAAGGATAGCTTCGGTCGATGCACGAAACTCCGTAGCATCGGCGCAAATCTTGAGAAGAAACTCCTGGTTTTACATTCTGGAACACAAATTACACGCAAGAGATGAAAAAAATCCATCTCCTACGCGAAAAAGTTAACGGTCACAAAACAACACCACCGTCCGTCGCCATCTTGACCGGAAGTGCACTCAGTGGTAGTGGCATTTAGTAACGGTGGACTGTGGTTGAGTTCAATGCTAGTGAACGTTAAAAAAATGGGAGAGCCGATATTTGTTCATATCTGCCAACACATGGGACGTTAGCCTGGTATTTTCTGAGCCGATATTTGTTCATGTCTGCCGACACATGGAACGTCAGCCTGGTATTTTCTGAGCCGATATTTGTTCATGTCTGCCGACACACCAGGCGTCAGCTTGGTATTTTCTGAAATAAAATAGACCACTTAGAAAATGAAATATGATGAAGACGAGTCGGACGGAGAAGAAATAGGTGGAAGAAGGCAGAGGAGTTTGAGGAAAAAGATGGGGTGTAGGTGATTTGAAAAGAAAGAGAAAAATAACAGCAATAACAATAGCAACAGCAACCACATTAATAACAACAAGATGACACGTTATTTATGTACCATGACAACTGTCCCTCTACAACCACAGCTTTAAGCTGTTCTAGATGAGGTCTATCCCTGACTAATGCCTTGCTAACACATCCAACAACTTATCCTGCATTTTTTCTTGGTCTCAAACACCAGTAATCCCTCTGTTGCAACGATCCTATCCAGCCTTTTTCCTCTCTTAGCGTGAACAAATAAGGAGGCCACAGTTTAATCCTTATGTTGTGATTTATCCCACCCCCCTGTAGAATGTGAAATCGATCTTTCTTCACGTCCACTCGTTGTATTGTGAACTTTGGAAGAAGAAAGTCTATCTAACCCGGAGAAAGCGTCAGCGACTATGATCTTCCAAACCTCTCGATCACCTCATATTTTAGCCCGTTAATATTACATAGTGTTGTGGTGGCATGGTCGTTGATGCACTAGCCTTGCAAAACAGTCGTCGGGGTTCAAAGAATCTCTGGAAGTGGCACTAGAGGCTTTAAAGACTGACTGGCCGTCTTGACAGAGAAATTATACCTCTCCATAGCAGAAAGTTTGGGTTGCATTTAGAGACCGTGTGTTACCCATGCTATATGATCACTCCCTCGACCAGCCTTGTTTACTCCAGAGGAAAGGTAACACCAATACATCTGGAACATGACAAGCTGCAGAGCAGAAGCTGCCGGATCAACAAAGCAATGCTCTAACTATCCGCCATCCGGAGCCTCGATTGTAGCTTTGTAGACCAGTTGCCAACCAAGGCTTAGGGTCTCATCTGCCTTACCTTGACATTTATTCTTTAATATGCATTTCCTCGCACTATGGTAAGGCTTGTACCCTCCCATTTGCACTACTCTGCCCGAAGCCGTTGGCACAATGTGGGGTGTCGGGTTTGCTGAGCGCAGCCGGACATTCGGTTTACTACGGCCTTGTGAGTACTAGACAATTTGTAAGTATTCTTGGGATTATCTGGGATGGAAAATTCAAGAGCAAGGGAACTGCTAACTTCACCTCATTATAATGTGAACTAAAATATGAGAATGTTAAAGACTTTACACCGTTACAACAGTACGTGCAATGACATATATTAATATAACGTGTCATATTTGTTGTCCAGCTGTTTAAGCTTTCCACATACATTATTTCTATGTTAACCTTTGCACAATATTATATCTGCATCTTTCGACATACATTATTTCTATGTTAACCTTTGCACAATATTGTATCTGCACCTTTCGATGTACATTATTTCCATGTTAACCTGTACACAATATTGTATCTGCATCTGTCAACATACATTAATTCTATGTTAACCTTGTCACACTATTGTATCTGCATCCTTTCACATACATTATTCCTATGTTAACCTCTGCACAACATTGTATCTGCATCTCTGGACATACATAATTTCTATATTAGGCGTTGCAAAATAGTGTATCTGCATCTTTCGACATACATTATTTCTATGTTAACCTTAGCACAATATTGTATCTGTATATTTTGACATACATTATGCCAATGTTAACCTTTGCACAATATTGTATCTGCATCTTTCTACATATATTATATATATGTTAACCTTTGCACAATATTGTATCTGCATCTTTCAACATATTATATTTCTATCTTAACCTTTGCACAATATTGTATTTGCATCTTTCGATATGCATTATTTATATGTTAACCTTTTTTCAAAATATTGTATCTGCAACAGACTAATTCTTCTTACGTTGATACGCTCCACACATTTAAGTTGACTTTTTTCTCAATTTGTTGATTGCTATCAATCAAGCTATTATAGTGCCTTTGCATTATGTTAAGTTTTGTCTCAAAACTCCAGTTACTCCTAAGTAGTCTATGGCAACAAGATAACATAATTCCGAGGGATTCTAATCACCATCCACATTTGCTGTAATCTAATGTGAACACGGGCAAAAATCAATTCATGTTTGTTTTAACTTCTACTTGTGGGAATTCCTTCAACCCCGGCCTTCCCCACGGTGACGTCAGCAATCTGTAGCCATCATGTGCGTGTATTTACAGTTCATTTGTGGACATGGTTGCACAATTAGATCTATCACTGATGGTGAAAAATTCATTACGAATAAAACGAAACGTGATGGGGCATTCCATGCTCAATGGTCGTGCTATCGGCGGAGACAAGAGACGTTTTCACGTGATCTCCGCAGTTGCCTGGTTGGGAGATTTGCTATTGAAACCATTATTGGTCTTTGTTGTGGGCTGGGGTACATTGACAGGAAGCAGTAAAGTGCAAAGCAGAAGTAAGTAATGGTTCGGGTGCCTTGATAATGTTTCACCTGCTGTCAGCAGCACATGGTATTTGCCATATTTGGAGCAGTGTTGAGGCGAGGCTTGGTTTGGTTTGGTTTCATCAAGAGTGTACATGACCTTTGCAGGACGTTGTCATCAACGCCAAATTGACTTTCTAGGCCAGTGATTCTCAACCGGTGGGGAATTCCACCCCAGGGAAATTTTAGGGTCTCCAGGGGGAGGGGGGGGGGGAATTAAGATTATTTCAATATCGCGTTAATACAAGGACTGATTACTTGATATTGTTTTCCCCTCCATACTTTACCGGTGGGGAATTCCACCCCGAGGGAAATTTTAGGGTCTCCAGGGGGAGGGGGGGGGGGGGATTAAGATTATTTCAATATCGCGTTAATACAAGGACTGATTACTTGATATTGTTTTCCCCTCCATACTTTACAGCTCTGTACTTCTCACCCTTCTGAAATTCGTTTTATAACGTAAGTAGACCCGCAAATCACGTTTTATGTAGACGTCAAGACTTGTTCTAATACAATGGTTCTCAACATTTTTTGGCCCATGCCGCCCTTTACCATATGTTCAGAACGTCATTCCCCTCCTCCCTTTCGAATTTCCTCCCTATAAATCCCCCCCCCCCCCCCCCCCCCACCCTTACACAGTATACATACAAATGGAAGCTAAATTTAATAACATATACTAGAAAAAGTCTAGATATCTACATAAAACGTGATTTGCGGGTCTACTTACGCTATAAAACGAATTTCATTA
This sequence comes from Cepaea nemoralis, assembly GCA_014155875.1. Classification (NCBI taxonomy): domain Eukaryota; kingdom Metazoa; phylum Mollusca; class Gastropoda; order Stylommatophora; family Helicidae; genus Cepaea; species Cepaea nemoralis. The sequence goes on from JACEFZ010008339.1 coordinate 48,636, forward strand.
GAGTGAGAAGTACAGAACTGTAAAATTTAGAGGGAAAAACAATATCAAGTAACTGATTCTTGTATTAATGCGATCTTGAAATAATCTTAATTCACCCCCCCCCCCCCCGGGAAACCCTAAAATTTCCCGCTAGGGGGGGGGGGGAATTCCCCACCGGTTGAGAACCACTGTTCTAGTATGAGTTATTAAATTTAGCTCCCAATTTTACGTATACTGTGTAGGGTCGGGGACGGAGGGTTTATAGGGAAGAAATGCGAATAAAAGGGGGGGGGGGGTGACGGGGGGGGGGGTGGACGTTCTGAACATATGGTGAAGGGGTACATGGACCAAACAAGGTTGAGATCCATTGTTCTACGCAATATTATTGATTTTTTTCTGAACGAGCAGTCAGCGCTAACGTCGACAACTCTCGGCCACGCTGATCTCTATGGTTTTGTTACAGTAGTTACTACGGATTCGCAACAGTCAATGTATAAGTATCTAGATCCTTGTCATAGACTACACAGGGCGAGGGTGTAAGTACTTAGATCCTGTCATAGACTACACGGGGCGAGTGTGTAAGTACTTAGATCCTGGTCATAGACCACACAGGGCAAGTGTATACGTACTTAGATCCTTGTCATAGACCATACAGGACGAGTGTATACGTACTTAGATCCTGTTCATAGACCACATGGGGCAAGTGTATAAGACCACACTTGTCGAGTCTCAGTGGAATTTCACAAAAACACAAACAGGTAACACTGGTGAAGATTCATTTATGAGCTTTCAAGATCAGCGGTGGGCTTTGTCTATAAATATTAGTTGCCAGGAGACAAAGCTACTAAAAGAACATAAACAATATTGTCGACTGTTTAAAGTGGACGGATAAAAAGATCAATGAAGACATTTTGAAAGAAGTTAACTCGCAAAGACAGCTGTTTACTGGCATCAGAAGAGAATTCCGCATTGTTTCGGTATGTCATGAGAAGGGGACAGTTGGATTATGTCGTCACAGCGTGATGGTTGGGTTGGTAGATAGACAGAAAGAGAGAGAGAGCGAGAGAGAGAGAGAGAGAGAGAGAGAGAGAGAGAGAGAGAGAGAGAGAGAGAGAGAGAGAGACCAAGAGAGATGATGCTGGACAGCCTGACAACATGGCATGTAGGAACGATTGTCTCAGAAATGATTTGCTGCAAAAGAGACAGAAGCATGTGGACATACATGATCACCAATGGCACACGGCATGAACTGTAAGAAGATGAATCTTTAAAGGGTCCCACTTCATCAAGGTCCCACACGACCCACTTTGCCAGAGGGCAAGCTGACACACTTACCAATTCGCCAAACTGGGTGTCTCAGAAGCGCAGTGGCTTTCACGTTTCCTGTCCGGCTGGTGGCTCTGTGTTTGAACCTCCTTCAAGGCAATGACTTGCTTCATTTATATGGGTTCCCATGTCGACTCAGCCTAATATAGTAGCAGTAATTTTCTGGGAAGTAAAGGCGCCCATCGAGGTGTTGAAGAGCGTGGGTTGAGGAAAATGGAAGTTGTTGATAATGTGAAGTGTCACTGATCACCGCACGCTGATTGACTTGGTCAAGGACGCCCACATTTCTGGTATTGCCTTATTTGTGAATGACACTGACGGAATGTCTGACCAGCTCGGCACTCCCTACGGGGTTGGGCTTTTCTGATTGTTTCAAACCAGGCCAAATAGCCGCATTGCTTAACGTGCATATCTGTCCCAGTCAAGGCTATAGACCACAAGGCAGATAGTTGGCCGTCTGGGTATGTCATGGTGCTGTGATATTATTTCTATGAAACGCCGGCCAAACGACACTTTTGCAGCAATATCAGTTATTTATTTATTTTTTTTAATTCGCATATCCTTTACAGGACATCGCTGTCAACAGCAGCATCTTTCAGCTGTCTGTTGGATTTCTTGGCAAGATTACGCTCAGTAGTTTGCCATTGATTTCTGAGCAGCCGGCTCAGTTATCCCGCAAGTCACCAGCGGGGGTAGAACTGCTTCCAGTTCTCGCCTGCTACGAGACTCTGCGTGATAAACGGGATTACAGAGAAAGTGTCGTAACCCCTCGGCCAGAGATAATCATATTTAGATTTTATCCTTGTGCGTGCGTGCGTGCGTGCGTGCGTGAGTGCGTGCGGGCGTATACAGTCAAATACTTTTGGGCAAGTTATGAGAAGAAATAACAGAGAACTTGTCGACAATTGGCAAGATTGAGGGGGAAAGAACAAAGGAAGGTAGAGAAGTAAATATCTATATGGCTTGATGACATGGCATGGTCGGGACAGGAACACAGAACTGATCCACGACTCTGGTAACCGTGTAAGATGGCGAAATATGACCGCCCACGCTTACCGGCATGGCACATGATGCTGTACCCGGTACTTCAGTAGTATAAACCGGACGACCGAGCATTACGGAAAACTATTGATGTTTTGACCTTTTGACCTATGCCTGATTAACCTAACGGTCGAAAATAAAGTCATGTTTCAAAGGCTAGATGTGCATATTTCATAGCTTTACGATCAGGCGGCCGGTCTCCCTAGCGAGGAGATAAGGACGTTGTTCGTAATCCCGTGCACTCTCGTACGAAACACAGCTGCGCGAGATTCGGCATGCGGATCGCGTCGCGTTTGTTACTTACGGAAGTATGTGAGCCGGTCGTTCAGAAAGCAATGGCAAACTACTGAACGTAAACCTTACCAAGACATCAACAGCAGCTGAAACATGCTGGTGTTGACTGTAATGTCCTGTTAAGGATTTGCGGGAAAAAAAACGATCAGGTGGAATCTACACCTGGCTAATTGAGACAACTGCTTTACGATGTGTCTAGTTGGCCATGCATGCAAAACACTTCCTTCAGCAAGGTGCTGTCGTGTGAAGGTGACAGGTTCGAATCCAGATATGGTCACCTGAGATTTATTTCTTTATATTATGTCACGTGCCCGCTAATCTTTACTTATTTCCTCTATTTCTAAGAGCCCACTTCAATACTTACCTATTTCTTGTGCTATTTCCAGGGTTTAAGGGCTCCCCAAAACTTATATTTCTGTAAATCTAAACTCTAGCAAACAGAAAATCGAACTCAATAAGCTACATATCTGAGAAGTGCACATGCACGCGCAGTTCTCAGGTGACAGCAGGTCAATGCCTGGAGGCGGAGATTTCTCTGGGTCTGTAATTGGGAGTCAATGTATTTGTGGCAGATAGCTTTATCAAAAACTTCCCTCCTGTTCCGACATGATTATAATCACTGAATTATTAGGAAAACAAAGATTAATATGTGGAAGTGTAATAATTTCCAATCAATTAACGTTCAGTAATCATCACCATCATCATCATCATCATCATCACTACCATGAATAATCATGATAATTATCATTATGATAGTAATTATCTTCATCATCGTCAGGGTCGCCAGTTCTAAGACGTGTGTGAAATCGTCTGATAATCCACTTTCATACATTCTCAAAAGTGTCTTCAGTTCTGCGCAAGATGGAACCCCGATGTTTTTTGCATGGCTCTGTAATTTGCGTTTATTATTCTATTAAATTGTTACAGATATGACCTTAATTAGGTCTTCACTGGTTCTACAAAGTTTTTTTTTTTTTTTCGCACAGCTGTGTTTCATACGAGAGTATACGGGATTACAAACAATGTCCTTAACACCAACGCCAGGGAGACGGCGATTCTCCAATAGCAATAATAAATACAGACAACACATTGGTCCATGCCAATACATCTTCACTGGTAAACAAACAACGACCACAAAAGCTATACGAATGACAAGAAGAAAATTTAAACATGTATAAATATATCATATAAATATACCACATATATACATGCCTGCTTGAATATACTGTTTCAGTGAAAGTTGAGATATAACAAAATTCAAAACAATTTGCGCCCTTTTGTAAATTTTAACACTGTGAACACCAAAAATATATTGCTCAATTTATCGCTAGAAATTGCTCAATACCTCGCCAGGCATATACTACAGAAAAAGAGTTCAACATATCATGAAGTAACGTCGTGAATTCTTTCAAATCAAATACACAAGCAAAGCCACACTGTCAATGTCTTACTGCCACCAGGGTAGTTTTACACAGACTATCATGCCTGTGTGTTTGCATAATTGTGGTGTACCCGCATGTATAGCAAACACCTCGGCATATCTTAATAACTGGTGGCTATGTGTACTGAACTGGGATTCTCTTTGTCTGCAATATGCCCATGAAATACCAATCATTGTCTTGAACTGCTTCTTAAATTGTGTAGTCTTCAGCTTGACATATGTGATTCTGTTATACAATTTTAATCCTTGCCTTTTGCGCAACTAATGAGTGTTTGTAGTTTATTAGCAATAGTTTAATCGTTTTCAATGTTCATGATCCATTACTAAAAAAATATGTTCAGTTGAGATGAGTCAAGAACCGGCATCACACATCTCGGGACATTCCACACGTGCTTCGTCCTTATCTGCAACAGTCAGCGAAGAGTCCCAATACTAATGGTACCAGTGAGTGACACCTTGCCGTCTTAACAGACGAAAGTATGTGGATGGAATTTGGCTCAAATCCCATTGCACGATGTCTGGGCATGGACTCAGAGAACATGTGTTGCCCGTGCAGCATGTTCCCTCTCTCGGCCTTGCCTTGTTTACTCCAGAGGAAAGGATAACCAGTACGTCTGGAACAAGGTAGGCTGCAGACACTGGCGGCTCAGGGTCAAACCTCCAAGAGCCAGAGGTGAATCTCTCCTCCAAGAGCAGGAGATGAGTGGTGGCCAGACCCTCACAACCAATGGTACCAGTAGCACTCTGGTTATGCTCCCGTCTGGCCTTTCCTCTGAGTCTTGAGTGTCGGCTAGATTCTTTTTACTCTCTGCAGCGACATTCTCTCTAAGCGGTCATGATCTAACTATTATTATGCACTGTACACACGATGCCGCAGGGTCCCGACCATATCTGCCTTGTTATGCACCAATACCCCACCAACTAGTGCATACTCAGCGATTCTGTCTGTCTGCTTGATTCTCACCACATCTCATGTCCGGGGGAGGAGGGGGGGGGCATATCCAACAGATGCTCTCCGTGTTTTATTATTAAATGGAAACTTGCCACTCTGCCCGAGGCATGTCTGCCTTCATCTTCCTCATCATACGTTGTGAGTCCATTACAATCTCCACATGCGTGTGTTGTTTGTCTACCAGCCAGCGGAACGCCGTTGTGACTAAATATGTATACTGTACGCAACAGTATGCCGGTCTCTCTGGCTGAGGGGTTACAACACTTTCTCCGTAATCCCGTTTATCACGCAGAGTCTCGTAGCGGGAGAGAACTGGGAGCGGTTCTACCCCCGCTGGTGACTTGCGGGATACTGAGCCGGCCGCTCAGAAAGCAATGGCAAACTACTGAGCGTAATCTTGCCAAGAAATCAACAGACAGCTGAAAGATGCTGCTGTTGACAGCGATGTCCTGTAAAGGATATGAAAAGAAAAAAAAATGCAAAATTATTGCAGTTTCAATTGCAAACTTGTACCAACATTTTATTGACGATGCTGATTCGCTCACTACAGTCGGTTCTGGCGATGCCGGTCCGTAAGAACAGGACCTCTGTAGCCCAAAGACCAGCGCCATGCAGCCTGTTCCTGACCGTTTGATCTTAAATTCGACGAGCTCCTGGCATTGACTGGACTGTGGAGGACGCAGATGCACATCGATTCTTAAGGTGATGCAGCCGTATGCGGCGGTCTTCGGCAGCAGTTCAGATTCTGGATCTTCCACCGTGCGGCCGGTCTGCCACTGAACAAGTTTCTTGAAATCGCCTGCAAAGGTGACTAAGGGTGCTTCTAACCACATTAAATTCTTTGGCTACTACATTTTGTGACTGTACAGTCTGTAAACGTCCAATGATGATGAGTCGTTGTTCATTAGTGAAATGGGTCATACTTGCCCATTGAATTTTCAACTGAATTTATTCGAGGAGCGTCAGTCTTTTACAGGCATTCAATAATATGGTCAGAGAGCTTTGTGTTCAGTAAGTTTCACGGGATTATCATGAACCTGTCACGAGTTATTGTCAAAAATGTTGTTTTGACCTTGACCTCTTTCATGACCTCATGGATCATGAAGTGAGTACAATTCAGTTAACCACGAGAAGTTAATGACCAGATGGACACAGTCGATAGGTTGACTGATGCCCAATCATCGAATTATATTTTATAAAAGTAACACCACAGAATTTGCGTTATTTTTTTTTTTGAACAGTATATATGATCCCACCCTCTGTAGTGAGGTTTCGCGAAGGGAGATCCGGTTATTATGTGTTTGAGCTACGACATTGTTGTGTAAACAAAACGGTCAGGTTTCATAATCAGTTTAAAATTACCATCGTAGTAAGTGTCGTTTACCATGAGAATATGTGTGTTTTTATTTCAGTCTAAAGGATTCATTATTTCCTGTGTTTCATGTTGATTGACTCCTTTAAAATGTACCTGAGTGCAACGAAATATGCCAGGCAATTAAATTGCGTAAACAATTATTTATGTCTTCATTATTAAAATTGTCCCTGTGAATATGTAGACCTAATTACTGTGACCTCCCGTTAAATGTATTTAGTTTAGCTTGCGTCTGATCTTGCGTGTGGAACATTATATACAGACAAAGTGATTTACCTACCAACGAAGAATACACTGGGGCTGGTATTCCAGTGTCAGATGTTAATTACCAAGACCTTTATTCGCGTCCACGGAAGTATTATGGGAAGAAATACTGTAGCAAAAGAATTGAGGATCAGCCATAGTGAGTGGTAAAGGCTGCCGAGGAGTGCACACTGTTTATAGATAAAAGTAACTGTAATTCCCCACGATGATGATAGACAATCAGCACCCAAGTCTTGCACACCCTGCTTGGAGAGCTAACAAGTATCATTTAATATCCTTGAAATGCACTTTTTGTTTGGAATTAAACCAAATTATTCCCCAATTCTTCAAGTTGTACAAGAGTCAACAATTTTAGTCGACGGGGTTTCTAACGGCAAGAACAACACCAGCAACAACGATAACAGCAACAACAAAAACCCGATAAAAAGCCACTCTTGTATGCATGGCATAAATAAACGCACATTTGCTTCATTTCTCCTTCCAAATTCAAAGGGTGCAATTAACTATAATTGAATCTTTGTCTAACGGCAATTATTCACATTTGCTGGCAGAATTCTTCTTATGTCAATTTTGTGTCAGTAAATTTTATACATTTTCTGCTGTTTTAAATGTCATTTGGACACTTCTTTCTTTATTACATCTTTATGAGAAACGTATGTACAGATTTGGGAATAAATCTTCCTCTCTGTTTCTGTGACTGAGTTGAGTTGAGTTGATCTAAGAAACGACATCTTTGCACTCAGGACATTCCCACACGCGCTCAGTTCCGTCGTTCAACAGCCAGCAAAGAGTCATACTGCTAATCCTTCCAATTGCCACCTGATTGAAAGTTCTCCTGGTCTTCCCATTTAGATTCGAGGTTCGCCCAGAGCCCTTGCTGTTTCTCCACCTGGCCCCACAGGCGCCCGACCATCTTTCCCTTGTCCATATGTAATCTACTACCGAGAGGTGCATTCTCAGCCAGCCTATAAGTCTGTTCATTTCCCTGCACTTCCTCATGACCAGGGCAGAAAATCCGTGACCTCTGAAGCGAGGCAAGCCATTCTACACGAAGCATCCCTTTCTCCACCTTACTAAGCATACTCCATGAGTCGGTAATGAATACAATTTGTGTTGCAGCCGTCTCCTACAACATTCGGAAGGCTTGTCTTCCTGCTAACACCCCCATTGTCTTCCTGCTAACACCCCCATTGTCTTCCTGCTAACACCCCCATTGTCTTCCTGCTAACACCCCCATTGACATGCTGGAGATTGTAGCTTTATATACCAGACTCTCTGTTTTCAAACATCGTCCATTAGCCTTGGCAATGGAAGCCCAGCCACTACGTCAGTTTCTCCACCACTGACCCATCGGTCTAGAGTCACTTTGATGTGTGTTGCCCTGTATCAGTTGTTGCAGCTCAAAATATGTGTGCCCTTCTGCCCATCCTCTGCACTCATGACCCAGTGTTAACTATTACCGTGTGCCAGTTCGACATGTCTTCCGGTACTTTCAGACACTCTTTTTCACGATTAACGTTCTCTATTTCACATCTGACTGATAGATATTTCAGCCTGTACCATTCAGGACCTGCCTCTTCTCAGTCTATGACCCTTGACTATATCCATTACTTCATGCAGGGGGTGATCCTGTCTGCAGCGACTCTCAGGTACCATTTGGCTTGAAGGACCCTGTGCCTGTCCAAAATTGTTGGTAGAGCAAGGAAATGCCTCATGCATATAATTGTCGTCTCCTTTGTGCACCCCACTTTCACCCGCATGGCCACATTCTGTAAGCTTCTTCTCTAACACTGTCATCAGCCCCAAACCATACTCAGTGACTGAAATTATTAACAGTTGAAAAGAATGTTCCTGTGATTGAACATTTTCACGTATTCTGCATGGGCTTTGTTCTGTTCAAGCTCTGGCCACTTTAGTTTCTAGAGTGGTGATACATTTCTTGATGACTGCATAATGTTAGCTCGGAAGCGTTCAAAATCAATCTAAAATATGATAGATACTTGCATGTCCTTGTCTTTTTACATGATGTCTCTATTAACATATGCATCTACAGGAAAAGAACAAATACATCCATACGATAAGATCTGAATATTGAAGGAGGTTGGCTACTAAAGACGATAAAACAAAGAAAATTGAAATATTTTGGTCACTTGAAACGTTTTGAAAGTTTGTATAGAACAATAATGGAGGGGTATACGCCCGGGAAGAGAGGAATCGAAAGGCCAAAGAGAAGATGGGTGCAAGATGTGACAGATCAGATGGGTGTATCAGACGTGGGACATTATGTTTATGACCGAGAAGGTTGTTATGGGAGCGAGGTTCTTCAAAGGACATACTGCTGAATGAATGCACCCATTGGATATTTGTAATTTTTTAAACTATTGTTCGGTCAGTCGTTTTCCATTGATTTCTGAACAGTAGGTCATAATACCATTGTGAAAACCAACGCCAAGCCGTCGATTCCCAATTCGACTCCAGTTGACTTCGAACCAGCTATGTCAAGATTGTTAAACTGCGTTCTCTATCCCCAGACCCCTATCATTTAATGTGGCCATAGCAGTTCAGTTTTCGAGACAGGATACTGTTTACGTCCGCCACACATTTCGGGAGCGTGCGTTTAATACTGCCATACAAATTATATCTCGATTAACATATTTTGTCGCGTACACTCAATCCAAATAAACAAATACTGTCATTTACACTCAGTCTGCTTTAACAAATACTGTCCTTTACACTCAATCCAAATAAAAATATACTGACAATTACACTCATTCTGAATAAACAAATGGTGTTATTTACACTTACTCCGAATAAACAAAAACTGTAATTTATTCTCATCTATAAGCATATATTGTCATTTACATTCTGTATAAGCACATCTTATCATTTACACTGACTTTAAATGAGCAAATACTGTCCTTTACACTCATTCTGAATAAACTGTATGTCATCTAATGCCTATAGTACCTTGCAGTGTAGGGCAGGGGGGTCTTGGGCCTAAGGAATTAAGGCTGCCTGGCTAGTGCAGTTGCCACAAACTGTATAGGTTAGGATTTTTCTTTTTGCCCCCGACAGAAAAAGATCCACACCTTACAGAGGATTCGAACCCGAAGTATAACCTGGCGTTCTTAACTACTCAGCCAGCTGCTCTCCACCTTAATAAACGCATAGTGTAATTTGCATTCACTATGAGTAAAAAAAAATAAAATGACTTATTTCAAGCTAAATAAACAACTATCATTATTTACACTCGCTCTGAAAAAACAAATACTGGCATTTACACGCATTCGTATTAACAAAATACTATATATATAATACGCTATGCACATGGAACACCACTTTATAGGATGGAGACATGGATCTTGTGTAAAGAGTTGAAACAAAAGAAGGAGCATCAGGAAATGTGGGTTCTCATTAGAATGCAGCAAGTTTATTTGATGTAGTAAAACAAATAAAGATGTTCTAGAATAATGTATCTTAAAAAGAACACTCAGCTACAGAAAATAAAAATGAGTAAGATAACATACTTTGGTCGCATCCAACGACATAAAAATCTACTGAATATCATAACAGAGGTAGACGTTCAGGGCAAAACCGCCAGTAAGCGTCGAAGGTGTAGAAGACCAGACTGCACGACCATTTGATTTGAAGACAGGCTTGCAGTGTACTGGGAATTATGGGAACAGGCCAGAATAGAGATTTATTACCGCCAACATCCGCGACTGAGAGGCGCCTGATGATGCTATTGAAATAGAATTGGCTGGCTGGTTGATTGGTAATTGGTCGGTTAACTGGTTGGTTGATTCGTTAGCTGGTTGGTTGATTCGTTAGCTGGTTTGGTTGGTTTGTTGGTCGGTTGGTTAGTTAGTTGATTGGCTGATTGGTTGGCTGGGTGTTTATTGGAAGGCTGGTTGGTTAGATAGTTGGTTTGGTTAGTTGGTTGGCTGGATTGTTGTTTAGTTGGATGACTTGCTGGTTAGTTAGTTGGCTGGCTTGCTGGTTGATTAGTTGGTTGACTGGATGCTTGGTTAGTTGGTTGGCTGGTTAGCTAGCTAGTTGATTAGTTGGTTGACTGGATGGTTGGTTAGTTGGTTGGCTGGTTAGCTAGCTAGTTGATTAGTTATCTGGTTGGCTGGCTTGTTGTTTAGTTGGTTAGCTGGATGGTTAGTTGCTTGGCTGGCTGGTTAGTTGGTTGACTGGCTGGTTGGTTTGTTGGTTAGTTGGTTGGCTGGAAGGTTGGGTGGTTAGTTGGTTGACTGGCTGGTTGGTTTGTTGGTTAGTTGGTTGGCTGGAAGGTTGGGTGGTTAGTTGGTTGACTGGCTGGTTGTTTAGTTGTTTGGCTAGTTGGTCAAAGTTGGCTGGCTGGTTGTGAATCCTCTGAACCTCCGAGTTCAGATCTTCGGTGTATTGACGTTTAGATGTGCTAAACCTGACAAAACGGCTGGAGTCTATCTCCATGAGGCTGGTCTAGAAACGTTTCCCCCGACCCTGCTGTCCAAGAACCATCTCCAGGAGAATTTCTAGAGCCTTCCTCGCTCTAAGCTCAGAAACCAGCGGGGTGTGCACAACCGGTACTGGAACTTCACATCTGTGGGGAAGCATATTCAGATATACCTACGGACTGGCTGGGGTTGAGTTTAGGTGGTGATGTTTTCTGCAGAGGAGATTAGTATGTGGCGGTCAAAAGACTTCATCCAATTTTCTGCATGTTCAGAAAATGGTGGCGGCCGGTTGCTGATCTAGCTAGTTTTGTATTATGCAATAATGTGTGTGAAGCTGCTGCTTTTCTAGTGACTGCCGCTTCCATCGACGATGAACGGTAATTTTCGTGGCAGACTGTCGTGTTGGCATTCTGTCAGCGGTCTTATGCATGTTCTTGCATGTGCCTGATGTTGGTTTGTCGGCACTGCTGTTTGTTCCACTTTTCACATGGGGCAGTGGGAAACATTTTGTGTGATATTCACTGGCACAGGAACGGAGCATTATGGGGGTGACCCTTTGCCGTGAAGTTGGAACCGAGACTAACTATACTTCAACAAAATTCCCAGAGGGAGATGAGAAGGGGCACAGTGATATATATCCATGAGACTGGAAAGTCGGAGGGGAACACAGTGAAGAAAAGACGTAGACAACAGCGACAAAAGGAACTGGCAGCCTGACATTGAAACACATATTTACCGGGACAAGTTAGCAACAAGCAAGACAGACATTTGTTGGCAAGTGCCACTAGCTCGACCTAGAACAAACGTAACAAGGACACCTGGATTGATAGACAAAACAGACCAAAGGAAAGATGAAAAACTAGAAGAAGAAGAAGAAGAAGAAGAAGGAGGAGGAGGAGGAGGAGGAGAAGAAGAAGAAGAAGAAGAAGAAGAAGAAGAAGAAGAAGAAGAAGAAGAAGAAGAAGAAGAAGAAAAGGAGGAGGAGGAGGAGGAGGAGGAGAAAGAGACGCGGACGCAGAAGAAAAAATGAAGGGGGGACTGAGGGGTAGAAGAAGATAATGATGATATTTTTATTTTTTTATTTAGCATATCCTTTACAGGACTTAGCTGTCAACACTAGCATCTTTCAGCTGTATGTTGATCTCTTGGCAAGATTACGCTCAGTAGTTTGCCATTGCTTTCTGAGCGGCCGGCTCAGTATCCACGAGCGGGGGTCGAACCGCCTCAGTTCTCGCTCCGCTACGAGACTCTGCGCGATAAACGGGATTACAGAGAGAAAGTGTTGTAACCCCACAGCCAGAGAGACCGGCGGAATGATGATATTAGTAGTAGTAATAATAATAATAATAATTATTATTATTATTATTATTATTTTAAGAAACAAAGAAGGTTTTCGGCACATATGTGTGTGTGTGTGTTCACAAGCCGTGTATAAGAGAGACAATAAATCCACACACCTTTCAATATCCATTGAGTTAGACATAGCACGGGCGTTTAGCTTAGAACGTTGGCGCCGGTTTGTTTAACAAATAATGAATAACATATTAATATTTCTCACAAGACATTGACGGCAATAATAATGATGTTATTGTTAATGCTCATTGCACTCTCGGGTGTAAATTGATGTATGTTTTCCAACTGTTCCTATCCAGCCATCATTTTCCCCCCTTTTAAGTGATAATTCATAGGATTGAATGAGAAAGATTTCATAAACATTGACGAACGACCTGAGGCGTCAGGCTGACAGAATGCTGGGGTCGTATGGAACGTAGAGCGAAATTAGGACAACGAAATGTGCAAAGGTGTAAAGGGTTTAATGCGGGTCGACTTCATTGCACCAGGTGTTATCCCACATGACCATATTCTCCATACAGAATCACTCACGAAAAACGACACAGTAGAATCACACGAGAAACAAATTCACAACCATTGACTGGGACTAACCGTCCATGCCGTCATACAAAAATGGAACAGATATTATCGTCATCACAATCATAATTAGCATCTTCAGTCATTATCATAACCCTCATGTATTGGTTCGCTCCTATCAAGGCTCGTCGCAAGAACTTTCGGGTACTCGCCTGACAGCGACCGACCGACTGCTGACTAACAGCGCCAATGACAGACAGACCGACACGACCGACAGACCAACAGACTGAACGATAAATTGATCGACAGACAAACAAACCGAAAGACAGATCGAACGATCAACTTACAGACAGACACACTGACAGGCAGGCACATAGACACCGACCTACAGACCAACACACAGAACGACATACAGGCGACCAACAAGAGAGACTGTCAGCCGCAAATGATAATGAAGCAGGTCAATATCAGCCTATTAAGATTGGTGTGAGACATAGATGTGTGATGTCTCCAGATCTGTTTTTCCCTATAAGCTGAAAATATTGTTATGAAGATATGAGGGGGATCATTGTCGAGGAATACAATATCAATAACATTAGATATGCGGATGATTCATTCATTCATCATTTGAACGTCCATGCCGATAAGCGTGGGCTCTCATGTTTCGCCATCCTCATTCGATCAGAGTCGTGAATCAGCTCTGTGTTCTTGTCTCGAGCATACCACATGGCCAAGCCATCCAGGTATTTACTTCTCTGCGTTCCCCTTGTCCTTTTGCCCTCAGTCATGCCAGTTGTCACCAAGTTCTCCAATATATTTCTTCTTATAAGTTGTCCAAACAAATTGTGACTGTCTACTTCTAACTTCTCTAATGAGTTTATGGATTTCATCTTTTCTTGTAGAACTGGGTCATTGGTTTTCTGTCTGCCCATGGTATTCTTTGTATTGTCCTCAGAAACCACATGTCCACAGCCATAGGATGTTTTATTTTAGCTTGTTTGCTCATTGTCCCCGCTTCACATCCATACAAACGTACAGGTTCCATGTAACACCTGAACACACACGTTTTCTCGTTGCAAATGACACCTTTTTATTGGTCAGCATGTTTTCCATTTTGCAATAGCCTTCCTTCACCATGGCGATTCTTGTTCTAATCTCTACAAGTTATCTCCGATCAGATGTTATGATTGTTCCGAGATAATTGTACCGATTCACTTGTTTAAGAATATTTCCATTTACTTGAATATTGCATTGTGGTATTTCGCTCTTCCTAGTGACGACGTTAATCTGTGCCTTCTTACAATTTAACTCTAACCCTAGTTGTTTCTCTGTGTGCGACAACCGCACCCACCAAATGTTGCAGATCCTGCTAAATGTCTGCAGTCTGTCTGCTCATTTCGTCTCGTAATATGGTAATATGCATAGCTTATGTTTACATCATTTATTTGACAATGTTTGTTTTTCTTATGTGAATGTAACATGCACAATGATGAACAAAGGATGATAGATTGAAAGGGTCGAATGTAAGACGGGCCTGTGTGCCCAGTTTGTGACCCTTTGAAAATAATGTTTAATTGTATGTTTGTTTGTTTGTTTCAATCAATACTGTATCATCCTCATATCTAATGTATTGATGTTACGTCCACCAATTGTGATTCCTCTCATATCTTATAAATTTCTCAAAATATGTTTACTTTATAGAGACAAAAAGATCTGGAGACATTACACATCCCTGTCTCACGCCTCTCTTAATAGGGTGACATTTACCTACTTCATTATCAATCTTTATGGCAGATTGTTGTTTCCAATATATGTTTTTCACAAGTCCAATGTCTTTCCCATCAATTTGTAGATCTGTAAGCATCTCTATCATGTTGACATGTCTTACTCTATCGAAAGCCTTTATGTAGTCAATAAAGCAAAGGTGTAGATCTTTGTTTACTTCAATAGAACGTTCAATTACTGTTCTCAGTATATACACATCATTTACTGTACCCTTTCCTTCTAAAACCCCACATTGTTCTTCTCCTATTTCAGGTTGTATTTAGCAAAATCGTTGTGATGTGACTCATTATTTTAGCATTAAGTCTCCCATTATTTAATTCTGAATGCTTGCATTTCTTCAAGGCATTCTCCAAATCATTATAAAATTCACTGATGCTGCCATCACTGCTGTCTGTTGTTAGAGCATAAACTTGTATGAAGTTGATATCGAACGGTCTTCCACTCAACCTTAACAGTAATATTCTGTCTGACACAGACCAATATCCTTTGATCGATTTTGATCTCTCTATATCCATTATAATTGCTACACCTCGCTGTTTTTTCTCTCTACCAGAATGGATTATGGTATATTTCTCGGATGTTATAATGCCAATTCCTTTCCATATGGTCTCATATATACCTAACATGTTAATATTCAGTCTTCTCATTCTTTATTAATATTATTAAATTTTCCATCCCCACTCATAGTTCTTAGATTCCAAGTTCCCACCTCCAATGTTGATATTTATTTTTCACTCAACGGCTTTCTGGCGGTCTGAAGTCACTTGGTGTACATGACTATCCCTACTCGGCGGGTCTGCACTACAACTTCATCCACCACTTGCACCAATGACTTCTGGTAACCCTGATCATAAGTGCATATACATAAACATACATATAATATATGAATCACCGGGAACAAGGCGACACGGACGTCAGCTATACAGACTATGAATGGAGCAAATATTTCCCTCAGTACGCGACCTTGTATATCATATCGCAAATATAATAGAGTTTTCAAACATTTCCTTCTATCTAAATGAATGCACTGGCCGAAGGATTAATATTCACCCCTGGATGCATGTCTACGGATGCAGGGAATCGTAGTTTCTAGAATTCTTGCCTATCGGGACGGTGGTCAAGTATTCGAATCCCTCTTGGAGGCGAGGACCTTTATTTTATTTGACTTCGGCTTCGATGTCGACCCGGCCTAATAAACTGGGTCCCAGAAAATCCTGCAAGTAAAGACGAGCTTCCGGGGTTTGACAACATCAACCATCCAGTGCCGATTAGTCTGTATAAATATGGCTCTAGCAACTTATACTTGCTAGCCGCGGGAGCGCAGTGGCTTCGCGACTGACTGTCGGTCCAGTGGTCGTGTGGTCGAATCGCTAACGACGCAGAGTTTGTTTACATGTCGTAGACTCTCAGGTCTGGCCCAACTAGAACGGGTGACAAGAAATGTTCTGGAGAGTAACGGTGAGAGGAAATGTTCTGGGGAGTAACGGTGAGAGGAAGTGTTCTGGGGAGTAACGGGGAGAGGAAATGTTCTGGGGAGTAACGGTGAGAGGAAATGTTCTGGGGAGTAACGGTGACAGGAAATGTTCTGGGGAGTAACGGTGACAGGAGATGTCCTGGGGAAGAAACTGGTATTACATCCTGGCACACAAATTACACGCAGGAGATGAAAATTTCCGCCGCCATTTTGACCGGAAGTCCCTAAAGGCACGTAAGGAACGTAAACTGTGCGAGAATCGGTAGCGGTTCTCTCCGCTTTTAACTTACGGGGTATGTGAACCGGTCGCTCAGAAAGCAATGGCAAACTACTGAGCGTAATCTTGCCAAGAAATCAACAATCAGCTGAAATATCCTGATGTTGACAGCGATGTCCTGTAAAGGATATGCTAACAAAAAAAAAAAAACAAAAAAAAAAAAAACAGGATAAGCAAGCAAGAAATAAAAAATAAAAGATACGTAGCTAAACACAAACAAAAAAGACACACAAATTTGAAATATAGAGGAGGAAAAAAAACGGTGATTCGTCTTCAAGAATATCACTTCATTGCACTGGTTTATATTTTTCTGGTTTGTATTTTGTTTTGTGTAATGTTTTGGTTTTTTTCTTAATACCGTATAGTTAGGTCTCTCCTGGCAGACCAGATAACCACTGGCCAAAATTGTCTCAAAGAGCATGACACGAACTCCACAGCTTCCCCAGGGATCTTCGAACGAAATTGTACTCGTGAATGAAATGTAGAATTTGTGAATGAAACCACGATCTTCTGAGCGCGAGCAAACGGTTTGACAGCTTCGAATAGGGGAACCTAAGCTATCTAGAATAAACATACCAAAGAAGTATAACACTCTGGACACAGTCCAAGGCTATATCAAAAGGGTTTGTAAACCGAAGCATCTTGCTATCGAACTGACATTTAAAAAACAGTGAACGTATGATGTGATTGGAAAATTTCCACAAACGAAACGCGGGCGTTTCGACCAAACAATCTCTCCACACATCCATAACAGATGCCCTATCGCAGTTGGCACGCTGACTGGTTGCCGTCTCTGGCACCGACTATGAACCACCCTGGTAATACACACAAGTCAGATGTGTCTCAGCATAAACAAACTGGTGGCTTGACGATCGGCATGCACTGTTCAATGTTCCGCAGAATCCAATTATATTTAATGCTTTTTGTATACATGCCAGTTCCCCACTCGGAAATAGAGTTTATCTCTTTCTGTGCCACAACTTTTTGATTCAGAAATCAAATTTATCTCCTCACCTAGTTCCACGTAGAAAGCATGAATTCTCACAATGCAAGACATTACAGATTTCCCATCATACCGTTTGTTGTAGAAATAAAAAGCACCCTATTGTGAACACTAAGTTCGGGAACAGGAATATCACCATGGCAACCCCTTCTCTCACGTTGGAATTCGGTGCAATGAATGGCCTTATTGTTTTTTTTTCTTTTCTTTTTAATTGAACAGACAGGGATTTTATATATGTCTACTCATGCAGAATCAAACTTGGCAGACAAATAAATAACCTCATTTTGCTGATGCCGAACAATCTACGGAGTGCTATTCCTCATGTCTATTTGATGGCTCTTGTCATAATTTCTCAGCACGGCAGTAAATGGCTGCGGGGAACGGATTTAGTCTCATTGAAAATATTAATAGAATGTAACCTCTAATTATATATCATCATCATGAAACGTATTCATTGCATAGCGTCGCTCTCGACGCGGGCCTTTGCTAAATCCTCCATCTCATGCATTTTCATAT
This sequence comes from Cepaea nemoralis, assembly GCA_014155875.1. NCBI lineage: Eukaryota > Metazoa > Mollusca > Gastropoda > Stylommatophora > Helicidae > Cepaea > Cepaea nemoralis. The sequence continues at coordinate 66,671 of JACEFZ010008339.1, forward strand.
CTATGTGTTTCCAATGTTCTCCGTCCATCTTTTTGCTAGACCACATCCGCTTCTTCTTTCAGAAACCAAGCCTTTCATACCTGATGTTTACAAAATACTGTTGCATTTAATATGGAAAAAGTGGATCAGTTTCCCAGCTTTGATGATGTTTAATTGATTTCGTGCCATGGGGTTTTCTTTCTGCACCTCCATTTAATTTGATATATAATACAGAATGGCTGTTACCATATTAAAAAATTTTTTAAGTCATAACAATGACACACCTCGACTTTCCATTTTCTGCCATTCATTTTTGTTTGGTCCAAACCTACCTTTTGTTTGGCACTGAATCTGATAAAAGTACGAATCGTAGAATGACAATATGTTTCTTCTTCTTGGCCTACGGTGTTTTAAGAATTGTACTTTAACATTAACGTTTGAAAGCAACGATTTTCTTCTTTAGTAATTGCGAAATCGTACTATACTCTCATCCATGAATGAAATATGCATGTTAGCAATGTCTTTTTTTTAATTCCTAGGTACTATTTTAGTGGATAATTGTAGCATTTGCATATATGAGTTTTGGAATGTTTAGTGTTTAGATTGTTTGTTTTGATTATTTGAGAATTGTCAAAGCCTTCTAGTTTGCTACCGCGCAGATTTTCATGAAATTAGAGTTTGAAACAAATTTAGATTATAGTTGTTCTGATTTAAAGGTCTTTGTGATAGATTCTAAACCTATATTCACGTGCAGTAGTCAGTAGTCAGTTAGATTACTTATTAGTAATTGAACACAACACTAAAAGTGAAAGTTCTTCATAATATGTCATAATAGGATGGCACATGTCGAATTATGAATGCGCTAATGGGCCACATTTATGCCCCTAAATTTGTTTTGCCTATCACAAAGTATGTAAGGAGTATTTAAATAATTAAATTTAAAAGAATAATAATTGTAACTAAATAGAAAATAGTGTTTATATCATTTATCAGTACAATCTCAGTACAATCTGCCTGGTGTGTTCCGGACAATTTCCATTTTGTGTGAAAATTATGTGCTCCAAAATAATATGTTTTAATTGCGTTGTATTGGTGTGTTATGGGGCAGTTATTGTGATATTATTGAAAAAAAGTGGTGTATTTAACATTATTCAGTAAATTTAGCTGGATTAGCTGCAGCGGATACAAAATAGCGCCTTGGTAAGTTGAAATGTGTCATAACTGTCACCCCTTTAATTTAAATTGTTATTATTACACCTCTCATTATTGTCATAATATTTCTAACCTATCAATTAATTATTAACCCTGTCGTGTTCCTTGTGCAATCCCCTTTAATTTGATATATTATGCAGTAAATCTGCTTCAATTTTAACCATTTTCATAACATTATTGTCACACACCCCTACTTCCCATTTTCTGCCATGAATATCTGTTTGGTCAGGACCACTTTTTTGTTTGGTGGGCAATTAGTTAATGTCCACCAACTATCTATGGATCAATTGTTTCATTATTTTTTGTTCACCTTATATTTTCTATATTGATGTTGATGTATGTGTGTGTGTATGTGTGTGTGTGTGCCGGGTGTTTGTAAAGTCTCACTACACTTCGCACGTAGAACACACACTCACACTCACACATTTTCAGCACACATGAAGTTTTAGCGCGAGAGCTTACAAAGAAAGCAATGGGGAAATGTTTGTTTGCATACCCTTTTACAGGACATCGCTGTCAACATCTGCATCTTTCAACTGATTGATGATTTCTTGGCAAGATTACGTTCAGTAGTTTGCCATTATTTTCTGAGCGGCCTGCTCACATACCCCGTAAGTTACCGACGCGATTCGAACCATTGCTGATTCTCACCGTCGTCTTGTTACTTACGAGAGTATACGAGATTACGGAGAAAAGTCGCTAACCTCAAGGCCAGGAAGCCGGCTAATGGGAAAATACTGAATGTTCAAACCTGCCTAGTAAATCACAAGCAGCCAAAAACGCCATGTAAACGACATACAACTAATGTTTTTAAAATCCTGTACAGAATTGTAGATATCCCGCTACTTTATACGTAGCTATTTTGAGAAGAACAACTGCCCCTGGGCATCACTCATAGGTTGAGGTTAAACGTGATCAATGATTAACCTAGAGGGCGAAAGTTTACCAACGCCGACAAGGAGGGAACTGTGTGAACGGATAATAATACTCTGCGAAAATTATACATTTTGACACGACTCCCATTAGAACGGGCATTACTGCCTAGATAGCAATTGTCAAGACCTCTCAAGTTTAATGGGATTAAACGAGTAGAGAAGTAAGCGACTAGATTATTGAATAGCGCCAATAAACACAGGTAACTAAATATTAATATAATTAAACTGTGTTGAAGCAGCAATGGTATACGCAAGGCGTGGTGAGACAGCAACGATATAAACAAGGTGTGGTGAAGGAGCGACAGAATGGCACACTGGTCACGCAGCAACAGAAACAAGTGTGGTAAAACACTGACAGAATCAAATTGTAATGACTGCAGCAACAAAAACAAGCTGTAATGAAGCAGCAACCATATAAACAAGCTGTATGGAAGCAGCAGCAAACATATCATAAGGCGACGAAGCTGTGAAACTCATTAAAACGATGACATTATTCGAGAAAACTGCAGATGAGGGAGGAATCGACAACAAAGCGTCTGCTTAGCTTTGAGATGAAAGAGACATCTCTGTGTACAGACGGCGAATGGCGAATTCAAGAGGGACAGAAAAGTATTCTGGATTTCAAGAACTGCAGTGCGTCTAGCAAATTAACGAAGATAATTATCATGATTTTGTCTTACTACATTTGAATCACTATCCATGCCTGGGCAAGATGTGATTGTTATTAAAAACGCGTTTAAAGTAATCAAAGTACTAACAAACCATAAAGCTTTTTGAAACGCTGTTATAGTAATATAACTTAACCTTTACAAAGAGGTTTTAGACATAGTAAGAGACAGTTTTAGACTTCTACAAGTGCTCAAGGGAAAGTACTACACAAACGATTTCGATTAAGTGAGAATGTTGACATGATAAGGATGCTTGAAGATCTACAAATTGATGGAACAGACCTTAGACTTGTAAAAAAAACATACATTTGATTGATTGATTGATTGATTGATTGATTGATTGATTTAGGAACCGACATCACAGCATTCGGGGCATTCCCATAAGCGCTCCGTCCCCATCCTCAGCAACCAGCGAAGAGTTCCAACACTAATAGTACCAGTAGCAATCTGATTATGTGTCCGTCTCGCCTTTCCTCTGAGCGTCGAGCGTCGGCCAGATCCCCTCGTCACTCCACGCTGTCGCATTCTTGCCAGACCATGGTAATCCATTTGCTCCTCCGAGGTGTACACATGCTCCCACAAGGTTGCAACCACATCTGCTTTGTCATGCATCAATACTCCACCAAGTTTTACCGAGCCAGCCAATATGTCCGCCTGTTCATTCCCCAGCACACCATCATGGCCCGGAGAAAATATCCAGACGATGCTTGCCACCCGTGAATTCCGAAGCGAAGAAAGCCACTCTGCACGAAGCGTGCCTGTCTTCACCCTACTCAGCATGCTTTCTGAGTCAGTTACAATCACGATGTGTGTGTACCGTATTCTCCATCCAGCGGAAAGCTGCACTGACCGCCTCCACCTCCATTCTTAAGCTAGATGTTGTGGTATCATATGCCAGTCTCTCCTGCACCAAACGTCGACCATTGACTTTTGCTAAGAACCCCCAGGCACTTCTTCTACCTCTCAACACCGACCCATCTGTGTAGATAATCACATCACCTGAGCGAGCATTATCCTGAATTAATTGCTGGATTTCCACTTCCGTGGTCCCCGCTGGCCACTCCTTGCACTCCCGGCTCAATGTGATTATAACTCTGCACAAGTCTGACTGCTCCGCTGACACTCTGAACCACTCTTCTCCTCTCCTAATGTTCTCCAAGGGGCACACCTGCCTGATCTTATCCTCCGCCTGAGCCATCCATGATTTCCCTCTTATCAGTCGCTGACCCTTAATGGCGTCCAGCGCCTCATGCAACAGATGATCTGTGCCTGCAGCTACTCTGAGGTATGCCTTCGCCTGCATCACCTTGAGCCTACCTGCAACAGAAGGCAAACCAAGGATGTAACCCTGTCACGAGATCGCCATGAGTTAACCAGATAATGATAATACAGAAAGTTTGCCTAGTGCATATATTCGAGGCCACAGGTTGTTTCAACAAATCCAGGAAATGTAACTGCACGTGTTTACATCTGGTGGACAGAAGGGGAACACTGGGTGGTGAGTGAGACAAATCAGGGCATCGCTTTGACAGTTTGTCAACATTTGAATACAGATGGAACCCGTGGGATCATGGTGGCAATCGGATGTCGGCCATCACATGTCGGGCGAAATTAACAGTTGCAGATGTGTACGGGAAGTGAATGAGCTGAATCATACATCGCTTTGACAGATTATAAACAAGTCGGATTGGAAGCGGAAGTACTCAGCTCGGAAGAAAACAGTCCGTCTGTCAATTCATAGTTTCCGGACGTAAAAAAGATTGGCAGCTTGTTGGGGAAAACTGTTGTTGGGATCATACAGTAACTCGTTAGTTTGTTGGGGGAGTCAAAACAACTGATGACAACTTTGACATTGATGGAGCCAGGGAAAATCGATTCTTGACAATGGATGATATGCCCAAATAACACCTGCAGGACATCAACCATGTCACGTGACCAATTTTAGGTTTTGCAGAAAACCATGATGGGAGAGGACAGTTGAACTCAAACCTTGGATTTTAGTGGACGTGCTTCGGCACTGTGGTTCGATTGGAAAATGTCCACCGTGTTCGAATTGAGTTAATTTAATTTTACACGTGCCTGTCATGGCAAGAGTGGATGTAATTTGATCTAACTGCAGTGTTGCCTAAGGTAGAACCTATTATAATTAGTTCTAATTAATATAGGCTGTAGCCTTGTTAAAACTAAAGTGTGATGATTAGCACTGTTAGTGGAAAACTAGGTAGAGTAGGGAAGTGATACTTGGCTCTGTTAGTTGAAAATAGATTAGTGAAGTGTGGATAAGCTTTACTAGTTGAGAATTTAGTAATGAGGGATAATTGGGATATTCCCGTAGGTGTCCCTGGTGGGCGGGGTTCCGCATTATGTTTGTTGATTTTTTTTTTCTTGTCTTGGCCTGATGATAATATATGTGTTCAGTCATCTGTCCATGACAGTGTAGGTTCATTATATTTTCTGAGCGAGGCCGATGGCCCACGATCATCTAATAGAGATCAGTGACGGGGAGGCTATCACCGGTTGTCTGATTTATGTTGGAATGAAGAACACGGCACCAAGGGAAAATCCGATCCCGGATAAAGTTTGGCACAGGAAGATTGGCCAGCAACTTTACAAAAGAGCTTATGCTAGAGGAAGATGATCAACATTGCTCAGTGGAGCTGAATGGTATATGTATCCTACAGGATAAATACCGAATGAGTTTAGGTCATACCAGTTTTAACACACCAGTAGTGATGGATATTCAGTTCACTTATGACTAGAACAAAAATAAAGGACTCTATTGGAGTATAGACAATAACTGTTTAATAGTGAGAACTAGAGAACATTTAGCAAGAGACAAAAAATCCTGTTCATAGGACAGTGTTCCATGTTTGTTTTCACCGCGCCGGAATTATGAAGCCGGAGGTTCTATAAACTATTAGGAACAGTTGCGTTAGGAACAATAATAGTTTTTTTCCACGGATTATATATTTACATGGGATTCAGATCTCAAAGTTCCTGGAAGAGGACAAGTCTGGAGAGAAGGATACGACTTCGGTGAGGTCTAATGTACTGACTCGTGTGATGTCGTGTAATCCTTGCCATGATGTGTACACTATGATCCTGAACTTTGAGGGCTGACACATACATTTATGTTATAATACACGACACCCATTTTCTTCGCATACACGTCTCATATACGTTACACTTTTCTTTTAATAAATTAATCTTTGTTAATTTTTAGAAGCAAGAGTTGTTGAGTATGTTGCGTTGGGGAAGTATGAGAGGGGGCATAGTACGACAGTGAGAGAGTGATAGGAAAAGGTGTCCATTGGCTGATGGAGTGTGTTGGACGGAAGCTGGTGGATTCTCCGGGATATTGATAAGGGAAAAGATATTATAATGTGGGTGTTGACTCTCTTCACTCCAGGGACGACACTTTAAAGGAGGACACGACAAACCCATACACGCAACTGGGGTGTCTCTGGTGCATCCCAGAATGACTCGCATTGCTTAGTTCTGTATGCGCTCTAATTTAACCAGCTGACACTTTGAGACAGTGAGCAGTCCTAGTCCATAATCAATCACTGAGAGGATCAAGTGCTGGTATAGTGTGAAAAGCATTCTCTGCTCTGTGTCCATTGCAGCCATAGTTTTAAGTGCATTGAATCCCTTTTGAGACCTTGTCACAACCGTCTCCACATGGTCCTTGAAGGACGGGCTCCTGTCAAATGTGATTCCCATATACTTCAGTTTGTTCTCTCTGTTGACGCTTCTACCATCTATCGTGAGGCTTGGGGCATCATCTCTCACAATCCTGTTATCCAGAGAGCACCACAAAACAGCCGCCTTTTCCGGGTTGATGACAGCACTCATTTCAGTACACCAGTCAATCACATTGTCTACTGTTGCCTGTAGCTCCTGGGATGTTTGCTCCCTATCTCTCCCCTGCCTATATGCAAGAATATCATCTACAAATGTTAGTATCCTTCCAACCCATGGTGCTTCTAGGTTTGCAATCTTGCTCGTATGCACATTAAAGAGCACCGGTGAGATTGCTGATCCCTGTGACAGTCCCGAGGCTAAAATATGTGGCTCTGAGGTCCATGCACCAAGACGGAGAGCAACCCGGCGAGAATGTAGGACGGCTGCTATCCAGTTCACCAACCAGGGGTTGACCCCCTTCTCCATCAGTACGGTCATCAAAATATCATATCGAACTCTATTGTATGCATCCTCGACATCAAGCGCTACCGCCATCGTTTCCTGTCTACTCTGAAACCCCTCATAAACATCAAAGGCAAAAGTGGCTGCATTTGACCAGGTATCTTTTCCTGTCCTGTAGCTCCCCGGCCTCTTGGAAGAAGCTTCCCCCTTTCCAAGAACTCTTGCAGCTTGACAGCGACTATCTTCTCTAGAACCTTCCCAAATGTATTTTGAAGTGTAATGATCCTAAAGCCATTAAGCTTTGAATAATCCTTGAATGGTTTTGGGAGAGGGATGAGACAACTGTGCACCCAATCCTGCGGTACTGATGCTCTCCTAATGCTCTGGTTAAAGCAGTCGGTCATTTCCTTCAGGTCTGCATCGCTCAAAGCCTTCATGTGGCCATTTCTAACCCCATCGGGCCCTGGTGCCGTGTCGTTTGCCTTTTTCAAAATGTGTTTAACATCTTCAACCCGTATGATGTCTTCATAATGCATATTCTTCATGGTGCCAGATAATTCCTCTCTAACTGCATCTCTGGTGTCCGCATCATTATGATTGGTCTGCTCTAAAAATCTCTGGAGAAACGCCTCCCCTTTCTCTTTGTCTGTTGTCACGCGCACACCATCATCTCTATCAATTGTTCCCACTGTCATAGGCCGATCTTTTCTTTGCCTTTGTCTCTGCTGTTTCCAGAATTTTCGCAGTGTTTTATCACCTACAATCTCCTTCATGAAACATTCCCATTTTGCGTTTTTGGCCTCTGCAACACAGCGCTTGAAGACCTCCACCTTGTCTTTCTTGACATTTTCCGCGGTGTCCACATATATTGGAAACAACAAGCTGCCATAAGAATTGATAATGAAATAGGTCAATATCAGCCTACTAAGAGAGGTGTAAGATAGGGATGTGTAATGTCTCCAGATCTTGTTTCCATATATAGTGAAAATATTTTCAGAAATATAGAAGATATGGAAGGAATCAACATTGGGAGACAATGCATCAATAACATTAGATATGCAGATGATACAGTCTTGATTGCAGACAATGAACAGGACCTGCAATATTTAGTAGATGCGGTTGTTGCACACAGTGAACAACTAGGGTTAGAATTGACTTGTAAGAAGACACAGGTTATGGTCGGCACTGGGAAGAAGGAAATAACACAATGTAATATACAAGTAAATGGCCATGTTCTTAAACACCTGAATTGGTACAGTTATTTCGGAATAGTCATAACATCTGATGGAAGATGCCTTGAGGAAATTAAAACAATAAATGCCATTGTGAAGGTAGCCTTTTGCAAAATGAAAAACATACTGACTAATAAACCGATATCAATTGAAACGAGGAAAAGTGTGTTGAAGTACATAGAACCTGTACTTTTGTGTAGATATGAAGCGCGGACAATAAGCAGACACGCTGAAAAACATCTGATGGCTGTGGAAATGTGGTTTCTGAGGAAAATGCAAAGCATACCATGGACAGACAGAAAAACCAATGAACAAGTCCTTCAAGAAACAAATGCGGATCGTAAACTGATTAAAGGCATTAGACGTAGACAGTCAAATTATTTGGGGCGTGTTATGAGAAGAAATGAATTGGAGAATTTGGTGAAAACTGGCAAGATCGAAGGGAAGAGACCAAGGGGAAGACCGAGAAGTAAATACCTGGATGGCTTGGCCACGTTGCATGGTCAAGAAGAAACATTGAGCTGATCCACGACTCTGGTGATTGAGTGACTCAATGGAACAAAGATTTGATGTGGTGAAGTAAACAAAGGTTGAAAATATTTATGGATAATCCACCCTTGAGTATTGTTTAGTTATGTGCAGCCAATCCTGGGGTATTTCCGCCGTATTGATGCTTAGGTTGAAACAAAGATCCATCTCCTCCAAGTCCCCATCCTTCATGTTACTCATATGGGTGTACCTCACCCCGTCCGGCCCTGCGCTGTGCCATTAGGCCTCTTCAGTACTCGTCTAATATCCTCCGCCTTAACCTCACAGTCCTACTTTCTTGTGACCGGTGACAAGGCTTCTCGGACCATATCTCTAATCTATCTTGCTGATCCGTTTGTTTTAAAATTCGTGCAAGAAAAGCCTCCCCTTTGTCCTTGTCAGTTGTCATAGGTCGGTTGTTATCACTATAAACGATACCATGTGTACCAGGCATCGCCTGTTTATTCATCTGTCGGTGCAGCTTCCAGAATGTACCCAAAATCACATACCCACCGACTTCATTTATAAACTGTTCCCACTTCATCCTTTTTGCCTCTGCTACCTGGGGTTTGAAATCCTACACCTTTACTTTTTATACCTTTCCACCTCCTCCAATTCTGTGGCAGGTGAATGTGTTGCTCTCCGTACCCTCTGCCAATTCCTTATGGCCGACCTTTTTTCGTTCCATGGTGTCTCTTCCTCTGGTGTCCACCATCGTGGTTGGGTGACGAGTCTTCTTGTTGGTCTAGACCACATGTGTCAAACTCAAGGCCCGCTGGCCACATCCTGCCCGCCGTAAAATCATTTCAGGCCCGAGAGGTCTCAAGCGACGTACACATATATTCGGCCCAAAAGAGAATTTTAGGCAAAAATATTTTTTTTAATGGTCACGATATACTGTGCAAATCAAATTCCCTAATTAGTAGCCTTCCGAATGATAGGCTACCTGAGTGCGTTCTCGCTTCGATTAGAATAAGCGAAAATAAAAGTTGTGTAGTGAGTTAGTGTTCGTCGTTATAGTTACCTAGCAACTTTCAGATGCTCGTTTTCGATTGGCGCATAAAAAAATGAAAGTAGTGTAATACCCGGATATTACATCATCTTTTCACGCTACGGCTAACCTGATATCAATCAAGCATCTGTCGGTAGATGCAAAATCTTTTAAACTCAAAGCTAGCCTTTAAACTCTAGTTTGAATGTTACAGACGAAATATTGGACATGAAATCCATGCATGCGACAACGACAGGAAAAGACATTTTTGACAACGTATATCAAAGGTTAACCAACATGATCCTGCCTTGGGACAAACTTATTGGACTGACAACAGATGGAGCATCGGCGATGTGTGGCGAAAAAAAGTTGACTAGTTGGAAGGATGCAGTTAAAGATGCAGGAGAACTGTACTGGTGAATTGATATCATATCACTGCATCATACACCAAGGATCGCTGTGTGGTAAAGTCCTCAACATGGAAAATGTCATGAGCATTGTAACACAAAACGTCAACTTTATCAGAGCCAAAGGTTTAAATCACCGCCAATTTCAGTCTTGTTTGCAGGAAATACAGTCGGCGTTCAGTGACATGCCTTATCATACAGAGGTGCGGTGGCTAAGTTGGGGGAAAGTTCTCAGTAGTTTTTCCAGCTGATCGAGGAAATCTGTCAATTCATGTGCAGTAAAGGTACAGATTCCACAGTTTTTCGTGATAAATAAGTGGAAATGTGAGTTGGCGTCTCTGTCTGATATAACCACTCATCTCAACGACTTGAACTTGCAGCTCTATTGACAGGATCACATTATCACTTATATTCATGATGCAGTCAAGGCATTTCAATTGAAGCTGCGCTTAAAGGAGACACAAATGCACCATTGCAACCTGTCTCACTTTTCTTGTTGCCAGGCAATGTTAAACCAAGTCAACGCTATGGTGTTTCCCCATGCAGACTTTGCTGAAAAACTTAGCTTACTTCGCGCCGAGTTCGCACGGTGCTTTAGTGACTTTGAAGCACAGACAAGTAATTTCGAACTATTTCGTAATCCATTTGCCATAGATGTGGAAACTGTACCTGTAAATTTGCAGATTGAGTTAATAGAACTGCAGTGTAATGTGACACTAAAGGCAAAGTACGACACTGTGGGGCCTGCACAGTTCACTCGTTTCATTCCTGAAGAGATGCCCCGACTTCGTCTACATGCAGCTCGAACCTTGAGCATGTTTGGTAGCACACATCTGTGTGAGCAGCCGTTTTCTGTGATTGATGAAGATTAACAAAACATCACACAGGAGTCGTCTCACTGATGAACACTTGCAGTTCATCATAAGAATCTTAATGACACAAAACATTACTCCCAATATAAACGAACTTATAGCCAAGAAAAGATGCCAAACATCGTGCTGTGACAAATTGACGTAAGAGTGAAAATGTGGATACCAATGATGTTTTATTATTATTTTTTTCTGTATTACTTTATATTAATCTTTAAAAAAGGTTTAATTTTCGGCTTATAGAATGTTTCTCCTGTCCGGCCCGCAACCTTACGTGTGATTTGAGTTTTGGCCCGCCAAGCGATTGAGTTTGACACCCCTGGTTTAGACCGTCTCTGTGATCGAAGGCGCCACAAGAGCGAAGAGTGGTCACAATCATAACTGAATGCTCTGCGGACTTCTATAGTCCTGACAGTGCTGGTCTTAGGTATCAGTACAGAGCAGGATGGGTGGTCGCTTCCATGGTCCCTAAGGACACTAAGTTTTATGTCTGATGCCACCTCTACGGATACATGTGCCAGGTCGATGGTCGTGTCGGGGTCCCCCATCTCTTTGCTAGCCTAGTGGGTGTCCCGTCATTTAGACAGACCACATCCGAATCAAGCAAGGCTTCAGCAAGAGCAGTACCCTGCCTGTTCTCTCCCGACCTGTCCCACTCTTTGGCGTGTGCATTGAAGTCACCACATATCAGATACCTGGTACTAGGGGTATCCGTTGAACCTTTCAACTAGTCCCAACTCTCTCTCTCTCTCTCTCTCTCTCTCTCTCTCTCTCTCTCTCTCTCTCTCTCTCTCTCTCTCTCTCTCTCTCTCTCTCTCTCTGCTTAAGCTTAGATTCCCCACTTACATATATATTTATTAGGTTCCAGCTGTATCTTCCGATTTAAAATTGCATCCTATGCACTTCTCTACTTTCCTGACTCCACCCACTCATATGCAGTATCGAATGATGTAAACCATCCTTAACCACCAGAGCCTGCCCATGTCTTCCCTGCCGGGTTGGGTTAATGTAATACGTATAGCCAGGGCACTTAACAAAGTTTCTCTTCAGTTCCTGTAACATCAGGGCATTAAAATCGTAGACAAGTGTCTCCAAAATTGTTCCTCGCTGTTTTCCACTTCGGCAATTCCAATACCCAACCCGTATATTTTTTAGTCCCAAACTATCCGTTTTCCTCCTACCCCTCGGGCTTCAGTCCTCTCCTTCCTTTTCCTTCCCCCTCTCCTCTACCTCTTCTCCTCCGCTCCATATTCTCCCCGCTGTGTGTTATCAAAGGTATCGAACACACACCACGAACTCCGTTGCTTCGGCGATAATTCGTTTTATTTTCCATAGATGGTTTGGCAACAACTATAGGGGTATCTCACTTCTGTGATATATATATATATATATATCTATATATATATATATATATATATATATAAAACACAATGTATGTATTTCCGTCCGTTCTTTATGCGTTCGCAAACGGTTCATCCGATTGAGATGAAATTTTCTACACGTTTTCCTTTCATTCCTGTGCAACTTTCTGTCATAGTTTTTTAGTTTTTTTTTTTTTTTGTGTGGCTACTTACTTACTAAAATGTAATATTTCACTTTTCATTATATATTTCTATATAGCAAGGGGACTTAACTCTAGAAACGTTATTTCAAGGGGCATAACTTTTAATAACATTTCTATATAATTTATAGTCATATAGTTGCATCGCTTTCAAAGATTTATAAACTCTTTGTCTATAGTTATTTTTGGGCATATGAGTTATAATAAATAATGATATAATCTTTAAGGCATTTTCAAAGTTTTCATAAAAATAATGCATAATGCATAACATTGTAACTCATCATTTTATGCTTAAAGAAGTTATCTACCGTCATGTAGGTGATTAAAAACAGTTTTCATTAAAAATAATGGATGGTGTGTGGAAGGACATTCTTTTAAGTTACTGTGTGAATTTAATGAGAGGCTACCCGCCAGGAGCTGGGCGAAGTCACGCCGGGTCAGATAGATAGACAGACAGACAGACAGATAGACGGGAACGGGAGCTTATATGACTACTTATATGAATTAAATGAGATGCTCCCCACCAGGGACTGGGTGAAGCCGGGCCGGCTCAGACAGACAGACAGATAGACAGACAGCCAGCCAGACAGATAGTCAGGAACGGAAGCTTATATGACTACGTATATGAATTAAATGAGATGCTACCCACCAGAGACTGGATGAAGCCGGGCCGGGTCAGACAGACAGACAGACAGATAGACGGGAACGGGAGCTTATATGACTACGTATATGAATTAAATGAGATGCTCCCCACCAGGGACTGAGTGAAGCCGGGCCGGGTCAGACAGACATACAGACAGACAGACAGACAGACAGACAGACGGACGGACAGACGGACGGACGGAAGGACGGACGGGCGGGCGGGCGGGCGGGCGGGCGGGCGGGCGGGCGGGCGGGCGGGCAGGCAGGCAGGCAGGCAGACAGGCAGACAGACAGACAGACAGACAGACAGATAGATAGATAGATAGATCCCCTTCAGGGACTGGGCGAAGCCGGGCCGGGTCAGCTCGTATGTATATATATATATATATATATATATATATATATATATATATATATATATATATATATATATATATATATAATACATTTAGTTCTGTGTGCAGTTCCTAACCCTAACCCTAACCCGAAACTTGCACGCTTCTTTTACTATCGCTATTTTCGAACATTGTCGAGGGTAGTAAACATCATGTGACCAGCCACGTCTGTGAATAAAACTGAGCGTGGGGAGGCGTTATTCACAGCGCCCTGCGAATAATCACTTGGTTGAGAAAAGCCATTACAAGATCGGCTATTGTGTTTTATATCTAGAGAACTGCAACAGTGTTTTGAATAAAGTGTTTTCAAACAAGAAACCGATCGAGTTTTGTGTCATTGTTATTATCTGGGTAGAGTGGGAACGGAAAGCAGTCAGAACAAGAAACTGATAGATGGATATATGTATGTATATATATATATATATATATATATATATATAATATATATATATATATATATATATATATATATATATATATATATATATATATATATATTTCCTCTCGGTCTTCCTCTTGGTCTGCTCCCTTCGATCTTGCCAGCTGTCACTAAGTTCTCCAGTCCATTTCTTCTCATAACATGTCCAAAAAACTGTGACTGTCTACGTCTAATTTCTCTAATCAATCTAGGATTTTCATTTGTCTCTTGTAGTACTTGGTCATTGGTTTTTCTATCTGTCCATGGTATTCTTTGCATTTTCCTCAGAAACCACATTTCTGCAGCCATCAGATGTTTTTCAGCTTGACTGCACATTGTCCAAGTTTCACATCCATACAAAAGAACAGGCTCTATGTATCCCCTCAACACTCTTTTTCTCGTTTCAATTGACATCATTTTATTGGTCAGAATGTTTTTCATCTTGCTAAAGGCTACTTTCGCCATGGCGATTTTTGTTCTAATCTCTTCAAGGCATCTGCCATCAGATGTTATGACTGTTCCGAGATAATTGAACCGATTCACTTGTTGAAGAATATTCCCATTTACTTGTATATTACATTGTGGTACTTCGTTCTTCCTAGTGACGACCATAACCTGTGTCTTCCTACAATTTAATTCCAACCCCAGCTGCTCACTATGTACAACAACAGCGTCTACTAATTGTTGCAGATCCTGTGCATTGTCTGCAATCAATACTGTATCATCTGCATATCTAATGTTATTTATGTTTCGTCCTCCAATGCTGATTCCATTTAGGTCTTCTACATTTCTGAAAATATTTTCACTGTATAGGGAAAAAAGATCTGGAGACATTACACATCCCTGCCTAACACCTCTCTTAATAGGTTGATATTGTCCTACTTCATTATCACTCCTTATGGCAGCTTGTTGTTTCCAATATATGTTTTTTATAAGTGTCGTGTCCTCCTTTAAAGTGTCGTCCCTGGAGTGAGGAGAGTCAACACCCACATTATAATATTTTTTCCCTATCAATATCTTGGAGAATCCACCAGCTTCCGTCCAACACACTCCATCAGCCCGTGGACACCTTTTCCTATCACTCTCTCACTGTCGTACTATGCCCCCTCTCATACTTCCCCAACGCAACATACTCAACAACTCTTGCTTCTAAAAATTAATAAAGATTAATTTATTAAAAGAAAAGTGTAACGTATATGAGACGTGTATGCGAAGAAAATGCGTGATGTGTTCTATACTGTGTGTATGATCGGACTTTCAGATAATAGCATAGTTTCTTCATTGCAAGGGCACACCACAGCACATTAAATCATAACCAGTGCACATCTCCCGGTGTCGAAACCCTCTTGCCGGATACTGACTGTCATCTGTAGCCACCTGGTAATCCATCTTCATGATCATCCGAAATAGATACTGTTTGTAAGTACAGATTGATTACGGACTGATTGTCAACTAACTTTGTAAGTTCCTATCGGTCCTAAAGAATGCACAAATCCTTTGTAGTGTATTTAGGTTTTACTGTTAATGTTTCTACACTTGATCCTAACTAGTGTTCATATAGGGTCAAGTATATGTCATATGTAATATTACACGGGAATCTAGCACACGATGTGACTTATCCGTTAATGTTCTCGTTCCTTAAACAATGTTTGTCCGATGTGTGATATATCAACAATTATCACCCATCCTATGTGAACCATACCACGCAGGAGTCGTTATATTGGCTGGCTCTTCTGGGCCATGCCATGGTGAACCCTTCTGAGTATGAGTCCAGCGTAAACATATACCATCTTTCTTCTCGGACGTTATTCCTTTTCCGTAAGAATCATTTTAGAGTCCAACTGGTGGTCGTCCAATTGGAGTGCACTTCTTCAAAACCAGTGTTGAGTTTCCTAGTAACTGGTGGGGAACCTTATGCAAAACCGCCTCATTCCGGGATGACTACTACACTTTGCCATAACGACACATGCTAGTTAATATTAAATTAATCTAACACTGTAGAGCTCTCCCACAAACACGTCCATCATAATCCACGGTTTTGGTCAACTCCCCATCTCCAATCATGGTTTATGGCAAAACCTAAAATTGGTCACGTGACATGGTTGACGTCCTGCAGGTGTTATTTGGGCATATCATCCATTGTCAAGAATCCCTTTTCCCTGGCTTAGTCACTGTCAAAGTTGTCATCACTTGTTTTGACCTCCCCAACAAACTAACGAGTTACTGTATGATCCCAACAACAGTTTTCCCCAACAAGCTGCCAATCTCCTTGATTTCCGGAAACTATAAATTGACAGACGGACTGTTTTCTTCCGAGCTGAGTTCTTCCGCTTCCAATCCGACTTGTTTATAATCTGTCAAAGCGATGTATGATTCAGCTCATTCACTTCCTCTACACATCTGCAACTGTTAATTTTGCCCGACATGTGATGGCCGACATCCGATTGCCACCATGATCCCACGGGTTCCATCTGTATCAAAATGTTGACAAACTGTCAAGGCGATGCCGGGAGTTGTCTCAATCACCACCGACTGTTCCCAATCCGTCGACCAGATGTACACGTGCAGCTACAAATATTGTCCTGGGATTTTGACATCCGATTTGTTTTTACTGTTAGTTAAAATAGTTGTCGCTGGCAGATAGTCCGTTTAATCAGAAAGCCTCTATAATAATCATTGGTTAAACGCAAGGTTTTATTTTGTGATATAGGCCCCCTCTTAAGAGAGTAGTCCATCTCACTCTTCTCCACCGTGAGTTTAATCCAGATGATTCATTCTTCTTCTTCAGGAGCTGGGTGTCTTGACAAGAAATCCGCTCCAACATTTTCCTTCCCAGGAATGTACTCCACTGTGAAGTTATAGGGTTGAAGTAACAACGACCACCGCATCAAACGGGCGTTGAGCTTCTGAGAAGTAGCCAGGAACATCAGGGGCTGATGATCCGACTGGACCCGAAACTTAACTCCATACAAATATGGCTGGAATTTTTGCACTGCCCATACGAGAGACAAGCACTCTCTCTCGACAGTTGAATAATTCCTCTCCGCCTGTAGAAGTTTCTTACTTGCGTATGCTACAGGTTTCAAAACCGAAGCATCGTCTTTTCCTTCCTGTAACAAAGCGGCTCCAATTCCAATCGCACTCGCATCCGTTCTCAACACAAATGGTTTGGAAAGGTCAGGGAGCTGTAATACAGGTTTGCTGACCAAGGCCTCCTTTAACTGACTATAGGCATTCTCACATTCTGGTGTCCAAATGATTTGATCCGGGAATCCCTTTTTCAAGGTTTCCGTCAATGGAGCTCCCAGTTCAGTGAAATGTGGGATAAATTTGTGGTAGAACCCACACAACGAGAGAAAAGATCGCACATCCTTCTTCGTTTTTGGTCTTGGTGCATTTCTGATTTTCTCCAGGTTCTTCTCTTCTGGAACAATGTGTCCTGGAGTGATGGTGTGACCTAGAAATTCCAGAGTCTGGTAACCAATCATGCACTTGGTTAAACGAGCAGTAAGCCCTGCTTCCTTGAGTCTATTAAACACTCTCTCCAAGGATTGTAAGTGGTCATCCAAGCTGTCACTGGAAATCAGAATATCATCCATGAAAGAGATGATGGACGGATCCTGTAAAGGATCAAGTAAAGTCCTCATCATGCGTGTAAACACACTAGGTGCATTGCTGAGTCCAAAGGGCATGACCTTGAATTCGTAGTGTCCACTGGGTGTACTGAAAGCCAACAGTGGTCGAATCTCCGGTTTGACTGGTATCTGATAGTACCCCTGACTCTGATCCACCTTTGAAAAGTACCGAGCCTTATGGAGCCTAGCCAATAACTGAGTTGGATTCGGCAAAGGTTCCACCTGAAATTGTGTGTGACTGTTCAGAAGTCGGTAATCTATACACAACCGGTGTTCTCCACTTGGTTTCCGTAACAAAACTACCCCTGCATTGTATGGGGATGTGGATGGTGCAATCACGTCATCCTCCAGCAGTTTTTGTATTTCCTCCTCCAGGGCCTTTTCTTTAGAGAATGGCACTGGGTAAACCTTTTGGCGAACAGGCTCCTGTGTGGTCAACGTCATCTCGAACTCAACCAACCTCGTTCGTCCTGGTTTATCAGTCAGTATCTCCTTATGAGACTTGAGAACCTGGGTTATCCTTTCCCTCTCCTGGGAGGTCAGATCAGGGTTCACTTGCACATCCCTATAGGTTTCCTGGTGTACCAAGGGATATTCCCTGCCCTCGCTGGTTCCCACTTCAGTCTCCACTGCAACTGCCATTGCCATGAGGTGAGCTGCCTTGTCTCCGGGTCTCTCTTCGTATTTCCGCAAGAGATTGATATGGAAAATCTTCGACTTTCCCCGGATCCGGATCTGATAGTTGGTTCTGGATATCACCCTTTCCACGGGAAATGGTCCTTGCCAACCTATCTCCAGTTTGTTGTTTCCCGTTGGGAGTAGCAACAAGACTTTATCTCCCACCTCTAGAGATCTTTCTTTAGACCTACGGTTGTAGTAAGCCGCATGTCTTTTCCTGGCCTTTTTCAAGTTTTGATTTGCCAGAGTCCATCCCTTGTGGAGTTTTTCTTTCAGTTCCTCCACGTATTTATAGGATGAGATCACTTCTTCTGACGTCCCCTCTTCAGTCCAACTCCTCAACATGGCTTCCAACGGTCCTTTGATTGGACGACCAAACAGCAACGTAGCGGGTGGTAGTCCTGTTGAGCCATGAGGAACCTCCCGATAGGCAAAGAGTGCTGCTGGGATATATTCATCCCACCTATCAGGTTTTTCCTGCGCTAGTTTCCTGAGCATTGTCATCAACGTGCCGTTGAAACGCTCTACTTGTCCATTGGCTTGAGGGTGGTAAGGGCTGGTATGTATCTGGTTAGAGTGAAACACCCTAAATACCTCCTCCATGAGTTTTCCACAAAACTGAGATCCATTGTCCGTCAGAATTTGATCCGGAAAGCCTAATCTGGTAAAGGCCTCCATCAGTGCGTCCGCCACTCTTTTCGAGTCAATCGTGGTCAACGGTATGGCTTCACCCCACATTGTACAGCAATCCACCATTGTGAGTATATACATGTTCCTCTTCCTAGTCCTGGGAAGTGGACCCACGATATCGATGGCTACCCTCTCGAAAGGAGAGTTCATGATGGGCATCTCACCCAACACCACCGGTGCTGTCCAGTGTTTCGGTGCCACCCTCTGGCACTCAGGGCATGACTTCACATACCGACGCACATCATCTGTCATTCCCGGCCAATAGTAATGGCAGGAAATCCGCTGCATGGTGGCGGCAATACCCATGTGTCCACTAAAGGAGATGGTATGCCCCATATGAAGAATCTGGGACCGGTGAGCTTTCGGGACGACCAACTGACCGTATAGGTTGTCTCCCCTTCCTGCTCTCCTGTAGAGTATCCTATTCTTCATGTAGTACTGCCCCCGTCCTGGTGGATCAGCACTTTTCTGCAGCTTTCTGTAGCAAGGACGTAAAGTATCATCCTCACTCTGGGCAGTTCGTAGCTCCCCCGGCATTGGGTTAGTCACAATTGCGTCTGCCTCTTCCGTTTTCGTCTGAGAGCGAGTCTGCATTGCTCCCATATGGATTGGCTCCCTGGGCATTCCCAGAAAGACATACCGGCAACCTAGGATGACTGGAAAAATGGGATCGGTCAATACAGCGGCCTTGATGGTGCCGGTGACGTACCTTGACCGAATCTCCACATTAGCAATGGGCAACTTCATGGTCTACAGCACTCTTCTGTGCAGGCTGTATCTCCCATGGTCTCACCTGTGAATTGTTCTGGATGTACCAGATCCGCAGAAATCACGGCCTCCCCGTCCAGTCCTGTGTCGTATAAACACTCCACTTGACGACCGTTAACCTCTACCAATTCCACTACAGGTGGTTTTTCCTGGTCTGGAGTCTCTTCCTCGGCCTCGACCTGTTCGGTGGGCTCCACCTTAGGTTTCCCGGGGCACACGACGAATTGAGTGTCTCCTGACTTTCCCCTGCAGTCAATAGCATTGTGCGTATTTGACTTGCATTGGTTGCACCATTTCCCTGTCCTAGATTTTCTAGTGCCGGACTTGAGTGAGCTCTCCTGGTGGCGAGCTTCCTTGTTGACCTTGGCATTTTCTGTGACAACCTCCTTGGAAGTCACTTGACATGCTGCGAAGTGAGGGTTCTTAGCCTTCGATTTGCAGTCCCTCGTATTGTGAGAGGGTGACTTACAAATTGAACACCACTTCTCCGACCACGGTCGTTTTGGTGTAGAGCTTGAAGTGCTCTTGCTTCCCTCCTTCTTCTTCTCTGAACTATCCTCTGATTTTTGCACATAAGGTTCCCACTTTTTGGTTCCTGAGTTTTTGGCTTTCTTCTTATCATGTTTCTCTTGACTTTTGGTGTTGGTGGAAAGGTTTTCCCCTGCCTCCCCATGTACCTCGACGAACCGTTCTGCTAATTTAGTCACGAGGTCAATACGTTCCGCTCCTTGTTCTCCCAGGAACGTCCTGAGAGGTTTAGACATTTGCTTCTTCAGCTGGTCGACCACCATGAGCTCTTCCAGACTCTCATAGTCATGTGCGAACCCAGCCAAATCCATCCACTTATGGAGATAAGATTTTAGACGCAAACTGTAGGCGGCAAACAACTCCCCCGGTTCTCGTTTCGCTGCTCGAAATTTTTTCCGGTAGGTATGTGACGTAACCTCGAATCGTTTCAGCAGAGCCGTCTTTAACTCGTCATAATTGTTCTCATGTCCTGGTGGCAGGCGAGAATAAACCTCGTATCCGGTCCCGCGTAAACCCTGGGATAGCTTGAGATTCCATTTGTTACGCTCCAGACCCATAGCAACTGACATAGCCTCGAAGCGTTGAAGGTACTGGTCAATCTTCTCTTTGTCCTCCTCGTAGACCGCTAAAGGAAACTTCATAGCATGGTACCCATGTCCACCTACTGGTGTTGAGCCTGGGATGGAGGAACCTCCAACTGCTCCCTCAGTTTCTCCATTAGATTGACTCTTCAACTCGAGTTCCCTCATCCGGTACTCGTGCTCCCTTTTCTGAGCTTCTTGTTCAGCTTCCAGTTTCCTAGCTGCTTGCTCAGCTTCAAATTTCTTAGCTGCTTGCTCAGCTTCCAATTCCATCCTTCTCAATTCCAACTCGGCCTTTCGATCTTCCCTTTCTGCTTGACGATACTCTCTCTCCACTTCCTGTATGTAATCCGTTAGAGCAGACCCCGACAATCCCATGTCTTCCCCCTTTGCCTTTAATTCTAACGTGGTTAGTTTAGGGGTGGCCATTATACAGAGAGGTAAGCTAGCAGGTCGAGTACAATATAACTGCAAATTACTATACAGATATATGAACAAGTACTATAAATCTAGATATTACCACACACAGCACATTCACTCAGTGACAAGAGTAGAATCAGGACCACAGACCTATGCAGACGTGTGAAGTGTGAACAGGTAAGATATTAGTCCTAACCCCTATCCACATTCACTCTAGCTGGATTCTCCAATATGATATCTCCCTCTTATAACTAAAGATCCCGTGTCAAAAGACCCCGTTGTCAGAAGATCCCACTGTCAAAGGTTCCTGCTTGCAGGAGATCTCGCTGTCCAAGGATTCCGTTTACGGGAGATCCCGCTGTCCAAAGATTCCGTTATCGAGCCCCCAATAATGTCGTGTCCTCCTTTAAAGTGTCGTCCCTGGAGTGAAGAGAGTCAACACCCACATTATAATATTTTTTCCCTATCAATATCCTGGAGAATCCACCAGCTTCCGTCCAACATACTCCATCAGCCCGTGGACACCTTTTCCTATCACTCTCTCACTGTCGTACTATGCCCCCTCTCATACTTCCCCAACGCAACATACTCAACAACTCTTGCTTCTAAAAATTAATAAAGATTAATTTATTAAAAGAAAAGTGTAACGTATATGAGACGTGTATGCGAAGAAAATGCGTGATGTGTTCTATACTGTGTGTATGATCGGACTTTCAGATAATAGCATAGTTTCTTCATTGCAAGGGCACACCACAGCACATTAAATCATAACCAGTGCACCTCACCCGGTGTCGAAACCCTCTTGCCGGATACTGACTGTCATCTGTAGCCACCTGGTAATCCATCTTCATGATCATCCGAAATAGATACTGTTTGTAAGTACAGATTGATTACGGACTGATTGTCAACTAACTTTGTAAGTTCCTATCGGTCCTAAAGAATGCACAAATCCTTTGTAGTGTATTTAGGTTTTACTGTTAATGTTTCTACACTTGATCCTAACTAGTGTTCATATAGGGTCAAGTATATGTCATATGTAATATTACACGGGAATCTAGCACACGATGTGACTTATCCGTTAATGTTCTCGTTCCTTAAACAATGTTTGTCCGATGTGTGATATATCAACAATTATCACCCATCCTATGTGAACCATACCACGCAGGAGTCGTTATATTGGCTGGCTCTTCTGGGCCATGCCATGGTGAACCCTTCTGAGTATGAGTCCAGCGTAAACATATACCATCTTTCTTCTCGGACGTTATTCCTTTTCCGTAAGAATCATTTTAGAGTCCAACTGGTGGTCGTCCAATTGGAGTGCACTTCTTCAAAACCAGTGTTGAGTTTCCTAGTAACTGGTGGGGAACCTTATGCAAAACCGCCTCATTCCGGGATGACTACTACACTTTGCCATAACGACACATGCTAGTTAATATTAAATTAATCTAACACTGTAGAGCTCTCCCACAAACACGTCCATCATAATCCACGGTTTTGGTCAACTCCCCATCTCCAATCATGATTTATGGCAAACCTAAAATTGGTCACGTGACATGGTTGACGTCCTGCAGGTGTTATTTGGGCATATCATCCATTGTCAAGAATCCCTTTTCCCTGGCTTAGTCACTGTCAAAGTTGTCATCACTTGTTTTGACCTCCCCAACAAACTAACGAGTTACTGTATGATCCCAACAACAGTTTTCCCCAACAAGCTGCCAATCTCCTTGATTTCCGGAAACTATAAATTGACAGACGGACTGTTTTCTTCCGAGCTGAGTACTTCCGCTTCCAATCCGACTTGTTTATAATCTGTCAAAGCGATGTATGATTCAGCTCATTCACTTCCTCTACACATCTGCAACTGTTAATTTTGCCCGACATGTGATGGCCGACATCCGATTGCCACCATGATCCCACGGGTTCCATCTGTATTCAAATGTTGACAGACTGTCAAAGCGATGCAGGGACCTTGTCTCACTCACCACCGAATAGTCCCAATCCGTCGACCAGATGTACACGTGCAGCTACAAATATTGTCCTGGGATTTTGACATCCGATTTGTTTTTACTGTTAGTTAAAATAGTTGTCGCTGGCAGATAGTCCGTTTTATCAGAAAGCCTCTATCATAATCATTGGTTAAACGCAAGGTTTTATTTTGTGACAATAAGTCTAATGTCTTTCCCATCAATTTGTAGATCTGCAAGCATATCCACAATGTTGACATGTCTAACTCTATCAAAAGCCTTTGTGTAGTAAATAAAGCAAAGATGTATATCCTTGTTTACTTCTAAAGCACGTTCAATAACTGTTCGCAGCATATACACAGCATTTACTGTACCCATTCCTTCTACAAACCCACATTGTTCTTCCCCTATTTCAGGTTGTATTTTCTTCCTCACTCTTTGCATGATAATTCGTAACAAAATCTTTGTGATGTGACTCATTATACTAGTTGTTCTATGTTGATCACATTCTAAGGTTCCGGATTTCTTTGGGATTGCAATAAATACAGAATTACATAACTCCTGAGGTATATTTCCAGTATCATATATTGTATTAAGCAGACTGGTAACTTTATCTATTCCATATTCTTCTAAAGCATTAATCATTTCTGTTGTGACGCTGTCTGAACCGGGTGTCTTGCCAGATTTCATATGGTTAAGAGCATTCTGAACCTCCATCTTCAAATTGCTGGTCCTTCATTATTATTTTGAACATCATACTGTTCGTCTCTGTTATCGTCATAAAGGTTGTTTACGTAATCTGACCATACATGTAAGATCTGATCTTTTTCTTTTATGACTCTTCCATCTTTTGTCTTTAGGCAGCCTGCTGATGTACTTGTTCTTTGATTAGTAAGCTCCTGAATTCTTTTGTGTTTTAGTTTCGCATTTTTACTGTTGTGTTGTTCTTCAATTTCTCTGCAATGTTTCTCAAGCCATGTTTCTTTTGCCTCCTTCATAAGGTTCTGACATTTCTGTGAATTTCTTCATATTTGGCAGGATTATTTTTGTTCTGTCTTCTTGTTTCCATAAGTTGTGAAGTTTCTTCAGTCATCTATGTCTTACGGCCCACTTTCTTTACTTTTGGAATAGTTTTTTCTGCTGCACAACTGATTGAATTCTTCAGCATTTCCCATTGATCATCTACATCTTGAAATAGGATCTCTAGATCAGACAATAAATCAAATTTGTTCTTTACTTCTATGTTAAAATTAACTTGTATTTCTTTGTCAGTTTTCAATTTGCACAAGTCATATTTAGGGTTTCCTGCTGTATACTTGACTTTCTTTAACTTTACCCTCAATTTGCCTATAATCAATCTGTGATTACTGTAACAGTCTGCATTTGGAACTGTTTTTTTACGACTGTTAACGCATTTCGAAACCTTTTGCTAAGCAGGATGTAATCTATCTGGTTTTTAATCCTGCTGTCTGGACTTCTCGATGTCCATAATCTTCTAGGATGCTGTTTAAACCAGGTGTTTCCTACAACAATTTCTTGTTCTTTTGTCCATTCTACAAGTCTGTATCCTCTTTCATTTCTCTCTTCTTCCTCCGAAGCCGGAGAGTGTCTGCCTGTACGGCGAGGAACCACCAGTCTGCCCACCAATAAGCCAGACTTGGGACAACGGATACTCACGCAAACCTCAGGTCCTGTATGACATCACACTGATGTTGGACAACAGGATGCCTTCATCCGACATACAGGACTTCGCGTTGGAGCTCAAGCCAACGAACACAAGCAAGCAAGTATTTCTCTCTCCCAAACCATGGTTGCCTATTATTGCGTTGAAATCACCCATTATGATATTTATTTCAGATTTTGTACAGTTCTTCAAAGCAGACTCCATGTCATTATAAAATTCCTCTATACTTTCTTCACTGCATTCACTTGTTGGAGCATATACTTGAATGACATTTATTTTAAAATGTCTTCCGTTTAATATTACTAATAGAACTCTGTCTGACACAGCCCGATATCCTTTGACAGAATTTGATGTTTGCTTATCTAATATAATGGCTACACCTCTTTGCTGTTCTTCTCCCCCAGAGTAAATAATCTTACAATCCTCTCCTGTCCTTATCCCTGCTCCTTTCCATCTCGTTTCCGATATTCCTAATATGTTAATCTTCTCTCTCTCTCTCTCTCTCTCTCTCTCTCTCTCTCTCTCTCTCTCTCTCTCTCTCTCTCTCTCTCTCTCTCTCTCTCTCTCTCTCTCTCTCTCTCTCTCTCTCTCTCAATTTTCCATCTGCATTCATTGTTCTAACATTCCAAGTTCCTACTTTCAGTGATATTAATCTTTTGCACTTAGTAGCCTGTTGACGATCTGGAGTCTCCTGGTGCGCATGAATATCCATACCGGGCGAGGCTGCTCCTATGGAGCACCCATTTACGCCGTTTCTCTGATTATCGATGAGCCCACACAACATGATTTTCTTAGCATCTATAAAGAAGGTAGTTTGCCATTGCTTTCCTTCCTAGCAGTGACCATACTGGTCAGTGACCGTAGCCATTGTCTCCTCAAAAAAAAGAGATCCTCTGCCTACCGTCGTGCAGGTGGAGACCATAACCTACAACTATCTGTCGGCTGCTCTCCATCTCCATCCACCACCTACAACAATGGCTTCACGTAAGCCTGATCGGGGGGCTAAACGGGTACTCCACCTTGCCCAAGGGTGTCCCGTAGGCTAGCGTAGGGAAGGAGGCGCCTTACTTACTTCTCCTTTGATAGGGGATACCCCTACCCCGCTTCCATTTATATATATAGATATATATATCTATATCTATATATATATATATATATATATATATGTATGTATGTATATATTTATGTATAATTAGATCTCGTCTGTCTGTCTGTATGTAGTATGCCCTTTATGCGCTCGCGAACGGCCCATCCGATTGAGATGAAATTTTCTACACGCCTTCCGTTCATTCCAGCGCTGCCAACTGTCATAGTTTTTTTTCTTCTTCTTCCTCCTCCTCCCTCCTCCCTCCCCAAAATACGTACGTAAATATATGATGATGATGATGAAAGAATCCCCGAACCAAAACGCTAGGGAAAGGGAAGAAAATGACGTGACTACACAGAATCGTCACACGGCAATCATCATCATCAAGTGCCGTGCCGGCTGCGTAGGCGTTCATGCTCTCCGTGATCTCGTCTTTGGTTTTTTGGATCAACTCTGCTGCTGAATATGCCTCCATGCCACGGCAATATCAATAACAATTCATCTTTTATGTGTAAGGAAGTTATCTACAGTCGTGTAGAAGGGAAGAACAAGACGAGTATGAATTCGGAATGGCGAACTCTCTCCTCCTCTCTTCTCCTCCCTCCTCCTCCCTCTACCTCTCCCTCCACCCTCCTCCTCTTCCTCCTCCCTCTCATCCCTCTCCCTCCTCCCTCCTCCTTCTCCCTCTTCCTTCTCCCTCTTCCTCTCCCCACCTCCTCCATCCTACTCCCTCCTACTCCCTCCTACTCCCTCCGCCTCCTCCCTCATCTTCCTCCTTCTCCCTCTCCCTCCTCATCCCTCCTCCTCCTCCTGCCTCCCTCCTCCTCCTCCTGCCTCCTTCTCCCTCATCATCCTCCCTCCTCCTTCTCCCTTTCTCTCTTCCTCCTCCTCCTACCTCCTCCCTCCTCCTCCCTCTACCTCCTCCTCCTCCCTCCACCCTCCTCCTCCCTTCTCCTCCTCTTCCTCCTCCCTTTCCTTCCTCCTCCTCCTCCCTCTAAATCCTCCTCCCCCTACCTCTTTCCTCCTCCCTCCTCCTCCTCTTCCACCTCCCTTTCCTTCCTCCCTCCTCATTCTCCCTCCTTCCTCTCCCTCCTTCCTCCTCCTCCTTCCTTCTTCTCCTCTGCCTCCTCCCTCTTTCTCTCCCTCCTCCTCCCTCCTCCTCCTTCTCCTCCTCCCTCCTTCTCCCTTCTTCTCCTCCTCTCCCTCCTCCTCCTACCCTCTTCCTCTTCCCCTCCTCCCTCTCCCTCCTCCCTCCTCCTCCCTCTTCCTCCTCCTCCCTCTTCCTCCTCCTCCCTCTTCCTCCTCCTCCCTCTTCCTCCTCTCCCTCCTCCATCCTCCTCCTCCCTCTTCCTCCTCCTTCTTCCTCCTCCTTCCTTCTCCTCCCTCCTCCTCCCTCTTCCTCCTCCTCCTACCTCCTCCCTCCTCCTCCCTCCTCCCTTTTCCTCCCTCCTCCTCCCTCTAGCTCCTCCCTTATCCTCTCCACTCTTCCTCCTACCCTCTTCCTCTTCCCCTCCCCCTCCTCCCTATCCTCCTCCTCCCTTCACATTCCTTCTCCTCCCTCTTCCTCCTCCTCCCTCCTCCTCCTCATCCCTCCTTCTCCCTCCTCCCTTTTCTTCCTCCCTCCTCCTCCCTCCTCCCCTCCTCCTTCCTCCTTCTCCCTCTCCTCCTCCTCCCTCCTCCTCCTCCCTCTACCTCCTCCCTCCTCCTCCCTTCACATTCCTCCTCCTCCCTCTTCCTCCTCCTCCGTCCTCCTCATCCCTCCTCCTGCCTTCTCCTCCTCCTCCCTTCACAATTCCTCCTCCTCCCTCTTCCTCCTCCTCCCTCCTCCTCCTCATCCCTCCTTCTCCCTCCTCCTTCTTCTTCCTCCCTCCTCCTCCTCCTCCCTCCTCCCCCTCCTCCTTCCTCCTCCTCACTCCTCCTCCTTCCTCCTCCTTTCACTCTACTCTACCTCCTCCCTCCTCCTCCCTTCATATTCCTCCTCCTCCGTCTTCCTCCTCCTCCCTCCTTCTTCCTCCCTCCTCCTCCCTCCTCCCCCTCCTCCTTCCTCCTCCTCCCTTTCCGCCTCCTCCCTCCTCCTCCCTCTAACCTCCTCCTCCTCCCTCTACCTCCTCCTCCTCCCTCCTCATCACTTCCTCCCCCCTCCTCCTCCTTCTTCCTCCTCCTCCTCCTCCCTCCTCCTCATCACTCCTCCCCCCTCCTCCTCCTTCTTCCTCTCTCCTCCTCCTCCCTCCTCCCCCTCCTCCTTCCTCCTCCTCCCTCTCCGCCTCCTCCCTCCTCCTCCCTCTACCTCCTCCTCCTCCTCCCTCTACCTCCTCCCTCCTCCTCCCTTCACATTCCTCCTCCTCCCTCTTTCTCCTCCTCCCTCCCTCTCCGCATCCCTCTCCTCCCTCTACCTCCTCCCTCCTCCCTCCTCCCTCCTCCCGCTCTGTTGTGTTGCTTGTCTGATTTGCTAAAGAGATCACTCTGTCTCCTGTGTCCTTAACAATGCTTATCAGACCGAAGTTACGTGGCGTTTTAATAGTTGTATTGACAATCGCCCTTCTCACGCACCCTATTGGTGCCCAGACAATTAATCTCTGGTTAAAGAGAGTTAACAGGACCGAAGTCCTGGCTAGTTAAGTACACTTTCAAATCTTGATTCGTGAGTGCATTTTAATACACTTTTACTCTCGTATGTCATCCAATGCTAAATATGTAGCTACGATGTTCTCTTATCCCCCTCAGACTACATGTGTCCCTGTTGGCTTGTTAGTGTGTTTGACTAATAAGTTGATGTCTCTAATAAAGTGACTGTCTTTTAAATTGAAAGTGTTGAGTTTTCAGGTTTGTGTATGTGTTGAATGGATGGTGTATTTCCAAGCGTCACGAGTTGGGATAACCTCAATCATGAATCTTTGCACTGTGTGCACTACATGATCCGGCATTCCAAGTAGTGATGCTTAGTTATATCCTAAATGCTAACCTAAGTATGTTAACTATTTACTAACTAAGCTGAATACTAAACTAAGTTCTATACATGTATTCACAAATTAGACAAGTTATGTACTTTTACATCAAAAACGCAGACAAATTACAATAAATACGTGTTGCGTACAATTTGTCGCCAAGTGTATCGTTCTCTTATTAATCCTTTCACACATCATTCATTCGTCTTTCAAACACAATAGTATTCGATAAAATATATAATTTAAGTAAGGTAAATGTTATTGCCCTTGGAAACAATGGGCTAGGCGATTTCGCCCCTTTAAGAAAAACGTACTTTCTGTACGATGAAGGAAAACTAGGTTATAATTAAATAGAGACAATTGTATAGGACGGGTTTCTTAGCTTATGAATGGCACCGCCTGTAATATTAAGTAGAATATGTACAAATTACAGGTTAACACAATTTATATACATCAATAATGCAAATATAATACATATTTAATTAAATTAACTAATAATTAACTCCAACGATGATGTGCGTGTTGCCGTCCTGTTGTTCCTGTGTTTTGCTATAAATGTAAAGTTCGTATAGCTGTCTCTTGCGTGTCGTAGTGATGTCGTACTATTTCGGCTGTTTGCAATGTTTGTAGCAACAGTAAATTATGGGTTCTTTTCCATGTTTCGTATGAAATATTACAGTGTTCATGGTTTGTTCTGGTTGATCTTACTGGTTGACATAAACACAGTTACTGTTTCTTGATGGTCTAGTAACAGAGTTAGGCACTTGATGGTATAGCTTTTGAAGTACCGTGTTCATGGGTGTTGTAATAAACTAATCACTAAGAGTACTTTAGCGGTGTATAGGTACACTTATATGAAACGGTATAAAAGTATCACAGTATATAATATGGCTAGTGGTTGAATGAGTAGTGTCATTCTACTGGCGCATTTGACTGGCGTGATAAAACGTCGGCCAGAATATTGTCGGTGCCCTTGATATGGCGTATTTCAAAGTCGTATCTTGCAAGTAATAAACGCCCATCTTTGTAACCTGTGGTTCTTGGGCGACCCTTGGTTAAGGACTAACAATGGCGAACTGTCGGTGAGGACCAGGAAGTGGCTCCCTAAAAGGAACTTCGAGAGCCTCAGTATACAAAACAATAGGGCTAAACACTCCAATTCAACTGTGCATACCGAGTCTCAGCCTTCTTAAGTTTCTGCTCACGTAGAGAATAGGGTGTCTAATTCCGTCGACTTCTGCATCAAGCAACCTCCTATAGCTGTGGCGCTTGCATCTGTGGTTAAGATAAAAGGTAATTTATGTGGGTAATCGTAATACTGGAGGATTTGAAAAAATATGTTTCAATCTACACATTGCATCATCTAAGCTGGTACTTTTACAAATTTTCGATGGATGATCTTTAGTTAACATATCAGAAAAAACTGAGGTGAGTTCTGCCCAATGTGGAATGAATTTGGAATAATAATTAATGAGACCTAGTACGCTCCTAATCTGCTTCTTTGTAGTAGGTACTTCTAGATTCAAAATCTTGGAAACAATTTTCTCATCAGTCAATAATTTACCTTGAGAAATTCTTATGACCGAGGAAGTCTATTTCTGTGTAACCTATTTCAACCTTGGAGGTTTGATAGTAAGTCCGAAAGAGAAATTTGGTTGAAGACTTGTTTTAGGGTAAGTAGATGAAGAAGACATGTCAGATGAATGGATGGCATATGTCATCTCTAATAGGCAACTACATCTGTATTCCGTGTAATAATAATCTTGTAAGCCTTACAAAGGTGGCCGGTGCGTTCTTCAGGCCGAAAGGAAGGTATAGCCACTCGTATATCCAAGAGGTGTTGCAAATGCTGTAATATGTCTACAAGAAGGTGTAGTGGGACTGCCAATATCCTTTAGCTAAATCTGTCTTAGAAAATAAGGATGATTGAGCCATGTTTAAGATAAAGATCTTCACAATTGCTCATTGGCTCTGCATCCGTAGTTGTTCTAGTATTTTAAAACTCTATAGTCAATGCACAAGCGAATGGTCTGGTCCTTTTTCTTAACCAGGACAATCGGTGACGATATTGTGACATTGATTTTTGAATAATGCCATTCCTCTCTAATTCTAAAATTTCTTTATCTAAATAGATCTGTAATGGAGAGGAATCGAGTATGGTCTACACTTGACTGGTCTTAGATCAGTCAGTACAATTGAATGGGTTATTTTATCGGTGCGTCCAGGTTTGTTAGAAAAGATTTGTTTGTAGTCGTTCAGGATAGTCCAAATGTCTTGTCGCTGTCGCTGTGTTAATTGTCACTGATATGGATGTCGTCAATGCTCCCGTCGTTAGTCATGATTGGTACAGGGATTTCCGTGTTGTCTATGTCTGTCTGATTTATCACAGATGCTACTGTTTGTAAGTTGTTTCAATGTCGTTGTCGTCGTCGTCAAGGTCAATAGTCAATAAGTCGTTAATTTGTCGTCATTGTCGCTATCACAGAATGTCGGTAATGTCCATATTTCTTCGTCGTTTTCGGTTGTCGTAAGCGTGAGTCGTTAATGATGCTTCGTTTTGTCGACGTGTCATTCTGTCGGGGAATTGTCGTTTCCTGCATGTTACCAGGTTGCGTCCCTTCATTCGTCTCATTGTCCTGTCTCAGAAAATATGTGTTTAGCATATTTATATGGAATATTTTAAGTTTTCCATTTACTGAGATTTCATAATCTACTTCTGAAATCCTTCTAATGACCTTAAAAGGTCCCTGCCATGACGTTGACAGTAGATCTCTTTTGTCAGGTAAGAGTAGTAAAATGTCCTGACCTGGATACAGTATGATTGTTTTTGCACCTCTATTGGCGTACTGCCTGTATTTAAAACCCTTCTCCTGTAGTGATGTTCTGGCCATTATACAGGAACGTATGATTTTGTCTCTGGTGTCAGTGACCAAATCATACGTAGAAAACGGGGAGTGGATATCTACAGGTTGTGATATTATGTCTTTATAGATGGTGAGAGGTCCTCTTGGGTTCGCTCCATACATCAATTCGAAGGGAGAGAACCCTGTACTTGACTGTGGGACTTCTCTATAAGCGAACAGCACCGTTGGGAGAAGTATGTCCCAATCGGCTGGATTTTCAGCTGTCACTTTAGATAGCATGTGTTTCAGGTCCCCATTAAGCTTTCGCAGATCCCATTTGCGGCCGGTCGATAGGGACTGGTGAAACACTGCTTGATGCCTAGTAACTTAGTTACTGATTGGGTTGGCATTAGAGATGAACTGGGTACCTCTATCAGAAATGATTTTCTCCGGAAAGCCAAAACGGGAGAAAATATTTAGTAATATGTCAGTTACATCCTTAGAGGAGACAGATCTTAATGGCAGCATTTCGGGCCATCTTGTACATAAATCTACAAGAGTAAAAATATATCTATTCCCCTTATTTGAAATATGATTTAACGGGCCAACTATATCAACTGCCACGATCTGGAAAGGTCTCGAGGCAGTTGTCGTTGGTTGGACTTCTGCTGTAGGGTTTTCCCTTTCTCACTAATTTCTGACATATTTCACACGATTGACAGAAAGATTTTACATCTTGGCAGAATTTCGGCCAATAAAACTGTGTAAGTACTCTAGCCCTTGTCTTTTCATACCCCATATGACCTCCAAAGGGGGAGTCATGGGCTAATTTTAGAACTTTGTTTCGATGTGCTTGTGGTAACACTATTTGTTGTATCGTGATCTGTTTTGTTGTGTAAAATCTAGTTAAGATGTTGTTTTGTAGCCTAAATATCCACGATGCGTTCTTTGTCAGTTTCGGTTTTAGTCCTACTAATTTGAAATATGGCGTTAGTGTGGGGTCATTTTTCTGTTCGTTTCCGAAATTTATGTTCGTTACGTTAGGCGCTACTATTTCTAATGATTCCTGTAGTTGGTCAGTGTTGGTTTTGTGAGTTGTCTGTCGTGTAATGGCGTTTGTGTCGTGTGTGTTTTGTAGCGCATTTACAGGTTTGGTACTTGGTAGCATGGGAGTGACCTCAATTCGAGGTTTTAATTCGGTCGTCTCGTTAAAAGATTCGACCGCCCCTGCGTTGTACACCTCGGTGAATTCTTTTTGAATAACCTCAGTGTTTGTCTCCCTTGGTATTTTGGCAGTTTGAGACAAATTAACATGGTGTTTCTCTTTAGCATCGGTATTTGTGTGGTGGATACCGTGTTTTTCTTCCCAGTCTTTAATTTCCTTTTCAGAACATGGATGGATGTTAGGTAAATTACCAAGTATGATATCTGCGACTGGGATTTCAAGGACAGCGCACAAAAGTTGTCCTGATATATATGGTGTTTGAATTTCGACCATCGCAAGGGGGTATCTTTCTATAGTACCTGAAAATGTGCGACAGTTAACATGTTTGTCTGTGTAGTCTGTGGTGTTTACCAATGTTTTCTTTACCCCACAGAGCGTTGCCCCGGAATCGCGTATTAATGAGCATTTTTTTTCTGTTCACGAAGCCTGTCAAAAATGTTAGCTTCCCTGTGGCTGACAAAGCAGCGTTGGCTGTCTCATTTGCAATTGGTATCCTGTGGCCACATGGTAATGATGGATCTAGTTGGAATTTCGTGCAAGCGTTACATGTATCATCTACAATGGTGTTAGCTACATGTACAGCGTTACCAAGCTCGCTTTCATTGTCATGCTGATTATAACCTTCAATCAGTGATTCAGTCTCATCATCAGAAGACGTTGCTACTAATGCAGCATTAGCTTGCTTCAATAACTTACGCCCTTCACAATAGCGTGAATAATGTCCCCAGCTTCTGCAAAAGTAACATTTTACAGCTTTTTGGTACGCGTTACGTTTTGCTTTCTGTTTATCCACCATCATTTTTAGGTGGTGGGGATAGTTCGGAGACTTGTCGCACATCTCGTAAACGTCGTGCGTCAGACTGCAATACTGGCATTTTGCTACTTTACCACTGTTGGAGCGCGGTTTAAATTTGCCTTGTGTTTGTTTGGAGTACTTAGTATTTATTACTGCAGCTGCTGTGTCATTGTGGCTAATGTTGAGTTGAAATATATCCCTGTTTGCTGTGTAGAATGCATTGCCTTTGGATTCAATTTCTTGGATGGTTTTGCAATCCATCTGTTTTAAAATTTTGCAAAAGGTGTGGGGATGGTGCTCACTATTTTATCTATGATGATTAGTTCTTTAAGTTTATCGTGGCTATTGTTGGTTTTAGCCGAGTTTATCCATTTAGTGCATATGTCCTGTACTGTACTAACATAATCTATGAATGTTTGGTTTGGTTGGGGAGCTAATTTTGCAAATTGTTGTTGGTAACCTGCAGTGTCTAAAGAAAAATGTTGGAGAATGCGTTGTTTAAGGTATTCATAGTCTTTTCGCATCTCTTGTGGTACTGTTTCTATCACTTTAAGTGGCTCGAGAGCCAGGTTTCTCATGAGTATAAAAGCCCAATCTGCCTTAATGATTTTATGGTAGGCCATGAGACACTCAAAATTCTCTAAATAGGCGCTGATGGAATCTCCTGAACAGAAAGCCTTAACGAGGCCTTTATATTTACTATATTTCTGTTCCTCTTCTTTATTTCTTAATTTGTTTATTGATATCTCTGTGTTGGACTCTATTTCCATCTGTTTCAATTTCAACTGTGTATCAGCGTTCAACTGGGCTTGCTTGGCCGCTGCGTCGAGCTCCATTTGCAATTTCTTTTCCGCTGCCTCTAGTTGCTTTTCTTCGGTCTCTCTTTGCAATTTTCTTTCCTCTGCATCTTGTTGCAATTTTCTTTCTTCGGTCTCTCTTTGCAATTTTCTTTCCTCTGCATCTTGTTGCAATTTTCTTTCTTCTCTTTCTATTGCTCTTTCTTCACGGGCAATATTTTCTGCGTGCGTTTTCTGTGCCCATTCTGACAGTTTCTCTTCTTTATAACCTAACTTTATTCCCTGCTCAATGCATTTATCTAAGCTTGACATTTTGGATTTTATTTATTAGTAATGTTTATAGAGTTATTTCCCTTAACAAAACTTTGGTGTGTAGAAAAATTTGGTTGCCTACCTTGCTTACTAATGTGTATACAAACAAATAAATATGAAATACAATAATATATTGATGATAATGAGAATGGGAAGCACAGCTTAGACTTTACAATGAGTATGATCTGAAACTTAGCTCTGAATAGTAGCGCTCGATGTTGTCGTTCTTTCGTCACTGCTGGGAAAAGTTACACTGCGTTGCACGCGGTCTTCTCTGTCACACAACTTAGTGGCTGGAAAAAATCACCTGTGTTGCCCACGGTATTCTTTGCGGCACAATCTGCTCGTAGAGCAAGAAACATTAGTCACGGTCAAAAAAAAACAAAAATGTCATAGTTATGTTAAACTGTTATACATTCTTTACAGACTACTAATATTGTAGTGTAAGGTATGGACTTTGTTTTGAGACTGTTGAGGGACTCTGCTTATTCTGATTACTTTTATTCTATTGCTAGATAGCTACTAAATATGTTGAACAATTTATGGTTAACAATTTTCTTCTATTTTAACCAAACAATGTGATATGAATACATAATTTTACATGACATTTCACAGTTATTTCATAACATATTATGTCAAAACCGGTACTAGCCCCCAAAAACCTGTTAACGTCTTACTTTGTCTAGGTAACTTAATGGGTTCACACAGGTGTTAATCAATACAAACAATAAATACGTTCGCTATGATATAGCCTATTTATTGTGGCAATCTACAGTTGGCGCAGTGGGTTAACAGCCCGCGCTTTACATCAGCATCATATCACAGATTATAGATCATCAAACATTTCATATAACAAACTAGCACACTATCTAGCCTATATTCTATCTCTATACAAAGAGCTAACGAGTCCCTCTCAGGCAGGCACTTGTTGCCTGGTCTCAGTCCGTTTGTCCTCTGCCGGTTTACCGCGTGTCGCTATTCGACGGGCGGTAACCCTGTTCGAGTTCCTCGTGGACCCCGCTTCAGGCGGGCCACATTAGTGTCCACGGACCCATGGACTCACTGTTTGACCTTCGAGACGGTTCTGGACTTTTCTTAGTCTGAGCAACTCGGTTGTCTCTCTTGGGCTAGAGTTGCAGCCCTCTAATTCTATCTACTGGTTACTTTAGGTGAGGTGATGACACTCCCTCTTCCTCCTCCCTCCTCCTCATCACTCTTCCTCCCTCCTCCTCCTCCCTCCTCCATCCTCCTCCTCCCTCTCCTTCTCCTCCCTCCTCCTCCCTCTACCTCCTCCTCCCTCTACCTCCTCCTCCTCCCTCCTCCTCATCACTCCTCCCCCTCCTCCTCCTTCTTCCTCCCTCCTCCCCCTCCTCCTTCCTCCTCCTCCCTCTCCGCCTCCTCCCTCCTCCTCCCTCTACCTCCTCCCTCCTCCTCCCTTCACATTCCTCCTCCTCTCTCTGTTCCTCCTCCTCCTCTCTCCGCCTCCCTCCTCCTCCTCCTCCCTCTACCTCCTCCCTCTACCTCCTCCCTCCTCCTCCCTTCACATTCCTCCTCCTCCCTCCTCCTCCTCCCTCCTCCCCTCCTTCTCCTCCTTCTGCCTCCTCCTCCCTCTTCCTCCTCCCTCCTCCTCGCCTCCTCCTCCACCCTACTCCTCCCTCCTCCTCCTAATCCCTCCTCCTCCCTCCTATTCCTCCCTACTCCTCCTGTCTCCTCCCTCCTCCTCCCTCCTCTTTCCTCCTCCACCTCCCTCTTCCTCCTCCCTCCTCCATTTACCCAAGACAGACAGACAGTCAGACAGATAGTCGGGAATGGGACTACTTATATAATTTAAATGAGATGCTCTCCACCATGGGCTGGGCCGGGTCAGACAGACAGACAGATAGATAGATAGATAGATAGATAGATAGATAGATAGATAGATAGATAGATAGATAGATAGATAGATAGATAGATAGATAGATAGATAGATAGATAGATAGATAGATAGATAGATAGATAGATAGATAGATAGATAGATAGATAGATAGACAGACAGACAGACAGTCGGGAACGGGAACTTATATGACTACTTATATGAATTAAATGAGATGCTCCCCATCAGGGTCTGGGCGAAGACGGGCCGGGTCAGACAGACAGACAGACAGATAGACAGACAGACAGACAGACAGACAGACAGACAGACAGATAGTCGGTAACGGGAACGAGAACTTATATGACTACTTATATGAATTAAATGAGATGCTCCCCACCAGGGTCTGGGCGAAGCCGGGCCGGGTCAGCTAGTTCTTTTATAAAACCACATCTGCAAGGCGTCCAAGAATGTTTTCGCCTGTTTACTAATTGTTCAAGATTTGCAGCCGTATGTTAAAATTGGTTCTATGTAACATGCAAGACTCTTTTTTCTAACTTTCAAGAACAATGACATGCTGGAGAAAAACAAAAACATTCTTCATTTGATTGAATGCAGTATTTGCTTGTCCTCTTCTGTCCTTTATCTCAGTGTCGCATCCTCCACATGCATAATATGCCTTATAACATGTAATACTTGTTAGGTTTATTACTGAAACTGTCTCTCCCACAGGCTACTGGATTACCTGAAAAGGGAGTTATACTTTCTAATGGAAAACTGTGGAAAGAGCAAAGAGCTATCAGTGTGTCCATCCTCCGGGCATTTGGGATGGGAAAGAATCTTCTGGCGGAGAAGATTCAAGAAGAGATTTATTGTTTCATGAAGTATCTGGCAGATCTAAAGGGAAATCCTACAGACATCTGGATGTTTATATACATCAGCTCGTCCAACATTATCTGTTCTATCTTAATGGGCAATCGATTTGAGTACAGTGATAGGAAATTCCAGGATTTAATGCATAAGACGGAATGTTTGGGATGTGACCAACAATTTATTGGTTTGGTCCATTTTATAAGCTGGCTTAAGTACGTCCCAGGAGATTTCTTCAAAGCAAAGAAGGTCATTGCGAGTGTTCGCGAAATCATTAATGCTCTAGCTACAATTGTACAGGAAAAAAAGGGCCAAATAGATGACCCCAACAATGTCGACAAGGTCAGTAACTTGATTGATGCATATTTAATTGAAAGAAACAAGAGAATTCAAGCTGGGATACCGACAACATTGGATGATGATAATTTAATTAAGATCATGTATGATCTGTTTATGGCTGGGACCGAGACCATTAGCACTACGATGTACTGGTGTGTGTTGTATATCTTAAACCACCCGGAAGTTCAAGAAAAGGTGTATCGAGAGATCACAGATAAGGTGGGAACGGATCGAACCCCGACCATACAGGACAAGAATCAATTGACATATCTCAACGCTGTCATCATGGAAACGCAACGCCTGGCCAGCATTGTTCCCCTGTCTGTGACCCACTTGTGTTCTGAAGAGACAACTTTAAGAGGCTATACCATACCTAAAGGGACCTGGATGATGCCGAACCTGGACTCTGTGCTTCACGAGAAGGCCACTTGGGGAGAAGACACTTTGAGCTTTAGGCCCGAACGTTTCATTGACAATAACGGCACTTTAATGAACCCCGAACAATTGATTCCATTCGGTACTGGACGGCGTGTCTGTCTGGGGGAGAGCTTAGCAAAGATGGAACTGTTTCTGTTTCTATCCAACATGTTTCAGAGATTTCAGTTCCTCCCGCCAGCCACAGGCTGTATTCCCCCATTAGATTACAAGATAGGCGCCGTTGCAAGTCCAAAACATTACGAGGTGAGGGTGGTTGAGAGAAAATAATTGTCATGGCAACAAACAGTAAAGTTATCTTTCTATGTGTGAATATTTGTATCGTCATTAATACCATATTCAAATCAGCCTGAGCCAGTTTATCATTTGTTTCGATGGAATGTGGTCTTGACAAGCTTGTATCCTTAGTTCAGTGATAGCAAACTTATATGTGTCATTATTGCTGTATACTACATATCTTCTTCCTCTTCTTCTTTTGCCATTTCATCCTACATGGAATTGGCACCAAGCCATACTATCTGTCCCTATCTCCTTCTACTCCCTCCATGTCATGCTCTTGAAGATTATCTCAGTCTTTGTCTATTCATCTAGTTTTAGGTCTTCCACTAATTCGCAGCTGGCCTTGTGTATTCCAACAAGAAAGAGCCTAATTACACTGGTCTCATGTTTGATAAGTGTGTCTCGTATACAGCGCCAGTGTCTTTTCCTCACCTGATACCGTGGAATGTGTTTATTTCTTCCACCAGCTCTATATTGTTGATTCTATCAGACAATTGGAGTCCCACTATTATGCCAGGTACCAGATGGTGAATAGTTGTACTTTATTAGTAATACTGTTAGTCATTCCCCATGTTTCTGAACCATATGGTAGTATTGATTAAATATTGAAGTTAAATATTCTAAAGGGTTGTGCTCAATTTGATTTCTTGTTATTTCCGTATTTATTCTAGTGCTGTGAAACCTCCTCTTGCCCTTTGTATGATTACTGTAATTTATCTATGTGTTCCCTATTATAATCTGCATTGCCTCCCAAATAGGTGTATGATTCTTCCTCTTGAATATCCACGTCACAAAGGGAGATCGGGATATTTTTTGCTTGATTTAATCTCCTCTTAGTCTTTCCCATATGCTTTTTAGACCTATTTGTTGTGACCTCTCGTAAAATGTGGCTAATTTATCTTGCATCTGATCCCGCATGTCTG
Source organism: Cepaea nemoralis (assembly GCA_014155875.1). Taxonomy (NCBI): domain Eukaryota; kingdom Metazoa; phylum Mollusca; class Gastropoda; order Stylommatophora; family Helicidae; genus Cepaea; species Cepaea nemoralis. Next base: position 106,302 of record JACEFZ010008339.1, read on the forward strand.
ATAGGAGTGCATTGCCGTTGTTGAAGTCCAAATTATCACATTGCTTTGTTAGAGTCCACTCAAGTCTTTGTCTGTCGGCCGTTACTGTTGTCCTTATTCTCAGTTTACTACTGGCATCTTGAAAGATGATAGTTGGTTACACTGCACTTCAAAAGGACATAATAACTACAACCCATAACGGGGACCAGGGATGGATATATATATCTCCATAGCACAAAGCCTGGGCTGATTGTAGAGACCATATGTTGCACATGCAGCATGATCCCTATCTCACTAAACGTTTCACACGTGAAAGACGTGTCATCCTCGGTCGATACAAACTCATCAAGCTCGAGTTGAGTGTTTGGTGTGTTTTACATTTTTTTCAAATGTAAGATGTTTCGTGCTCATTTACCGGAGTGTGGTGAGTATATTAACTGGAACTGGTGGTGCTTATATTGCTACTAGACTACTGTGCGGAATATTTCAACTGGATACACTGTAATTAGTAAACATTGACTAATAACTATCAAATTAATTAAGTCTAATTGAATTAATTAACCAATTAATTTAATTAAGAATAACAAGACTCGATAAAAAAAACATTATAAATACCTACATTTAACCATAAATAAATATAAAATGGCCCCAAATGAATAGAGACAATACGGGAGAGGAAAAGAAGTGTCCAGACAAAGAAACGAACATAACAAACGAAACGTTCAGGATAACAAACTTCGGCATCACAGCGGAAATTGCAAGTAAAATCAACAACTTTAACATAACCAACATCTACTACCCCACAGGAACCATAGAGTAGGAAGACCCAAATAGAGAGAAAGAACCGAATCACAGCACCAACATTATAGTGGGGGGGATTTCAACTACCACCACCGGATGTGGGGAGGAACATGAAGCAACACAACAGGAACCAAACTGACGGAGTTTATAGAAAGCAACCAGCTAACAGTACTAAACAATTGATCGATGACACGAATAGACACGAACCCAAGGAAATACTGCTCAGCAATCGACCAGACAATCGTTACGACGGACCTAACAAGAAGCCCCTGGGAAATGAAGGAAGACACTATCAGCGACCACTTACCGATAATTATGGACACAAAAACGAAATCATAGAAGAGCAAGGAACGCAATAAACCGACATTCAACTTTAAGAACGCGAAACTGTGAACAGTTTAGGGAAGTCCTGGGCAGGATGGATACGGGAATGACAGAAAAAGTAGACACAAACAAAAAAAATCGAAGGAATTACCAAAAATATACATGGGACTGCGATAAAACACATCCCCAATAGAAATATGCAAGCACACCTTACGTCGGACAGCATAAGACGCGAGCTACAGCGAAACAGTGGAACAAACAACCAGCCGGTTGGCGAAACAAGAGTTGCACAGAAGCACTGGGAAAAAAGAAGGCTCTTAAACAATGCAGATGAACGAGGGCAAAGGAAAACAATAATGAATACAAAACCCACAGAAACGAAGCCAATAGACTGATAACATACGCCAGGGAGACAGCATGGAAAATTATGTCAACAATTGCCAGACACACCTTCCGGTCAAGATGGCGGCGGGCGGTTGTGTTGTTTTGTGACTGTTCCCTTTTTCGTGTAGGAGATGGATATTTTAATCTCTCGCGTGTAATTTGTGTGCCAGGATGTAAAACCGGGAATTACAACATCTACTATCTGCATTCTCCAATGCTTGTTCTGAATTTGGTTTAACAATTAGTAAAAAGAAGACACAGATTATGTCACAAGGTGCACATGGGGTACCATCAATCTTTATTGACAACGCCGAACTAGAGATAGTAGACCATTTTACATATCTAGGATCAGAGGTAAATAGCAAATTATCCCTAGATCAGGAAATCAGCATTATGATTGGTAAGGCAGCAATAACAATGAACAGATTAAGAAAAAGAGTCTGGGAGAACAGGAAGCTTAATGCCAAAACAAAAGTCCGTGTCTATCAAGCCTGTGTCCTTAGTACTCTTCTTTATGGCAGTGAAGCCTGGACAACTTACTCACACCAAGAGAAACGTTTAAACAGCTTTCATATGCGGTGTCTGCGAAGAATTTTTTAAGAATACTTGGTATTAAATAGCAAGACAAAATCACAAATACTGAAGTATTGGAAAGATCAGGATGTGTGACGGTATATATTCCATGAGCAGTCTCCGTAGACGACGTAGATGGATAGGACATGTTAGGAGGATGGATGACGGTAGAATACAAAAGACATCATTTTTGGTGAATTACAGGTGGGTAGGAGATCTCAGGAGGTCGGTCTCTATTACGACACAAAGATGTGTGCAAACGGGACATGATGGATACAGGCATTGATAATGCACATTGGGAGCAAGTCACCGCTGAACGTGTTGCATGGAGGGCAAATATCAGAAGTGGAATAAAGACAAAGTAGAAAAGTATTGCAGATATGTCATACACCGAGCGTGTAAGACTCAAGATGGTGCATGATGGTGAATATGACCATGTGTTCACATGCATCCACTCACAGAAAATGCTCCTCACTGCCCAATGTGAAAGGTGGAACAGACAGGAGTCTCAGCATGCCAACCAGGGTTGTCATTCTAGATATTATATATACAGATCTAGAGGTTGTTACCGGCGTCTGGATACCGTTTTCTGACGGTTGGATGCTGGATGCAATTCTAAATACTTTTCATTTTGAGTTGGATATACTTTCTAGATTTTACTTTTCTCTAGGTGTCATTTACCCATGTTTTATTTTATCTGGACGCGCGTACATTATGGTAACTCCATTATTTAATGTTTTAATATTTACATATTGATCACAACCCACTACTGGCAACGCTGATCGTATTCTGGTATGAACCTGAGGCCTATCCACGTCAATATGGAAGCACTATACTCGAGTTTCGCTCTCGTTTGAGCTCGTCAGTAGTGCATATCCCTGACCGGATCCGGAAACAAGCCCCGGATCACTGGTGTGTGAAGCGGGTGTGTAACCACGCGGCACACGCTGGACACGCCAAATTATCACAACAGAATATTAAAACGTTACCCATCGTAGGCTATGCTCAAGATTGCCCAATCGCCGCAACTGACGTCCGTCAATCGATGTGGACCCGAACGATCAGGACATCTCACTGGCAAGGAACATCAGGCCTCCTAAAATCCAGTGAGGAATAATCACATTGATTATTTAGTTGTTTCGGGATTTGATTTTAGGAGGCCTCGTGTTCCTTCCCAGTGAGAAGTCCTGATCGTTCGAGCCCACACCTTTACTGACGGACGTCAGTAAAGGCGATTGGGCAATCTTGAGCATAGCCTACGATGGGTAATATTCTGTTGTGATAATTTGGCGTGTCCAGCGTGTGCTGCGTGGTTACACACCCGCTTCATACGCCAGTGATCCAGGGCTTGTTTCCGGATCGGTCAGGGATATGCACTACTGACGAGCTCAAACGAGAGCAAAACTCGAGTATAGTGCTTCCATATTGACGTGGATAGGCCTTAGGTTCATACCAGAATACGATCAGCGTTGCCAGTAGTGGATTATGCTCAATATTTAAATTTCAAATCCCGAAACAACCAAATAATCAGTTTTAATATTTAATATTTAATTTAATCATTGTCAATATATAAATGAACAAATTAGGAAGAGATTGGATGCAACAGAGATGTGGTTCCTTGGACGAATGTTGCGAATTCCTTGGACTGCCAAAGTAACTAACGACGAATGCCTTAAAGAGGCTGGCGAATCTAGAACATTATATACAACAATAAGAAAGAGGCACACATCTTTTTTTGGGGGTCATGTGATGAGAAGAGAGGCGCTGGAGAACATCGTGACAACTGGAAAGATCGAGGGGGAGAGAGGCAGAGAAAGACCACAAGAAATGATGCTGGATGGATTGCGACGAAGGCATGGAGGAATATCAACGACAGAGTTGACCCAGAAAACCAAGGACAGAGATCTGTGGAGAGTCATAAACGCCTACGCCAGTCGGCGCGGAACTTGATGATGATGATGCCATTATTTAAACTTTGAACTGACTTGGGTCAACGCTCAACAATCTGGCAACCCCCCGGTAATGAGTATAAGGGTGCATAAATTATAATAACATTATTTGAACTGTAAAACTCACTGTGCTGCGACTTATTGCTATGATGCCGAATTTGTGATTCTTTTCACGTGAATTTGGCCGCAACTGGTACAGATAATGCCTAGATAACGGTTGGTATCAACCATGGCGGTTATGCAAAATTGAAGGAACATATCCCATCTTTAATCCTCATAAAATGTACGTGTCACTCCTTGCAGCTAACATTATCACATGCCTCATCAGAATGTTTACCAAGGAATTTGGAATTCCTTATTGCTGAAACACATAACTGGTTCTCCAAATCATCTGTCAGACAACAGCAATATAATAATTTATATAAAGCATTAAATGATAGTTCCTCACCACTGAAAATTATGTCATATTGCAGGTACACTTTACATAATGCCGCCGCCAGAATGCCAACACAAAGGCCCTCCTAGAAAAAAATACAGTTCATCCATCGTCGATGAAATCGACAGTCATCAGAAAGATTTCATTGACCCGGGTTTTATCCCACAAGGCTCGGTCTCTTTTCCGCAGGGCGACCCGCCGAAAGCGCTGCACAAACCACGAACTCCGTGGCTCCAGCGACGACTCCCAGGAGTCTCCTGAAAAATGCACTCGTGAACCGAAAAGGCAAACCAGTCATTTGAGCGACAGCCGGCCGCCATTGTTCCGAACATGCAGTTCACTGTACAAACAACAACGGGCAGATGTAAAAGCATTCCACACGAATTCCACAGCTCACAATGTCGCGCCACGCACTCACTCAGTAACAGGGCGATGGAACCATGTACTACCAGTCCAACATGAGGAAAATATGAATGCAAACCGTATCCACAAAGCATAAACACTCCAGAGGCCTTAACGGTTCAATGCCTATCCGCCATGTTGGGGACCGGAAGTCTCTACAAGTCGTTGATCAGAGGAAAAATAGAATACATAATCATAGTGTACGATAATAGTCTGGATACAAGCACACAGAGGCATAATTTGAAATGAGAGAGCAGACAAAGCAGCAAAACACGGGAAAATCAACCAAAATATAGTAAATACAGTCCTAGGCGTAAAGGGGGCAAAGAGCATTATCAAACAACACATACTCGGTACATGGAAACAGCAATGGAGAGACAGCAATAAAGTAAGACACGCGTACCACATCCTCGGAGAGCCCAACATGAAAACTCAAGTAAAGGACAACACAAAAATACCAACCTACAAGAAACTATGGGGATTGAGAATCGGGTACTGGAAAGGCAAAATGAAAATGTCATTTTGCGTTGAATGTCCTGGAGGAAAGCATTGTAGAGCATTACCCACTGTCGTGCACAACTTATGATCGGAGAAAGGAGAGATCTAGTAGAGCACTTCCAAATAAGAAATACTGCTATAACAATGAGGGAGTGCCTACAGGTGGAGGGCGACAACGAATTGCAAAAACTGGTAAAACAATTCATCGCAAGGACAGGAAAATTGACCAACATAAAATGAAGACAACATAAAGAGAAAACAAATCTCATAAGGTCGGAAGAAATCGTCTACAAGAAAAAAACTACAACACGGGATAAAGGGAGGTGCGGGAAAACTCGCCAATGATGGATACAGGAAACGAGCGAACGAACGAACGAACGAACTTTATTTTAAAAGAGTAACAAATTGGGCACGCAGGCCCATCTTACATTCGGCCCTTTCAATCACTCATCTGTCATTCATCAAATGTGCATGTTACATTTACATAGGGGAAAAAAACATTGTCAAATGGATTTTGTAAGCATAAACAATGCATATTACGCATGGTGCATTCACATGGGGTAAAAAATATTGTCAAATGAAAGTTGTAAACATAAACAGTGCATATTGAAATGTTGTGAGACACATCCCCCATCCACCTTCACATCCCGCAGCCACCCATACATCCCGCAGCCACCCTCACATCCCCTAACCATCACATCTCCCCCATCCACCCACACATACCTCCACGCACTCACACAGACCCAGGCAAACATACATGCCGCCCACCCGCTGATCCCCCCAGCTGATCCCCCACCCACACACATTTCTCCACCCACACACCATCCCCCACCATCCCACAACCGACATGCACACACCCACCCAACATATTCTCCAACAACCACCCACACACCCGCATCCACCCAGCAAAACACACATCACAAAACCACACACACATACCCCCTAAAGAAGCTAAAGAACCCTCTCCGACACAAGAAAAGAGAAGATGGGTGGAAATCACCACATCAATTGATATGAAATACACGCAGGAAACCTATCCGACGCTGGATAAGAGGGCATGCATGGATAGTTAGGTAATTATTTAGTTAGTTAGTTAGTTAGTTAGTTAGTTAGTTAGTTAGTTAGTTAGTTAGTTAACTAGTTAGTCGACAGATCATCCTCATTGCACATCGAACCACTCAGTCCATAAGTGCTCGGATCCCCTTCTCAGCAAATCCCGCAGCGTGTAGCGGCTAATGACACAAGTTCTGTGCTGGTTTATCAATCTTCTTTGGCTTCCTGCGTAGTGTTCTTGTTTGGCCACAACTCTTTTAATTTGCTGTTCTCGCAGTCTGACGATGGTTGCAGATTCGCAGTCATCACTAGGTTCTCGAAAAAGTCTTACTTCTCACATCCATCCACACATCCCACCAACACCCACAAATACCACTTATTTTAAAGTAAAAGAGTTGTGGCCAAACAACTCTTTTAATTTGCTGTTCTCGCAGTCTGACGATGGTTGCAGATTCGCAGTCATCACTAGGTTTTTGAAAAACGTCTTACTTCTCGTAGTGCATTCAGAATGTCAGCCTGGTCCATGGCGCGCCCGCCCTCCACAGTAGCCTTACCTGCGAGCTTATCAGCCCGCTCATTTCCTTGTAATCCCCCAGATGGGGGGACTGCTCATGACAAGTGTCAGTGTATGTGTGTGAGTAAAGTGTGGGAGCTTGTTCATACTAGTTTCAATACTAACGTGAGACATTTTGTATGTGTCTAGATGTGAGGAAGTGTGAGTGTATGTGGAGGATGTGTGTGAGTGTGGGGATATGTGTGGGTGGGGGGTGTGTGGGTGGGGGTATGCATTTGGATGGGTTGGGGTGTGTGGGTTTTGGTGGGTAGTGGTATTTGTGGGTGTTGGTGGGATGTGTGGATGGATGTGTGGGGGTGAAAGTAGGGGTGTTGGAATGGGTGTGGGGGATGTGTGTATGGGTGGAGGATATGTGTATGGGACGGATGCAGGGGATGTGTGTTTATGTGGGTGGAGATGTGTGGATGGTTTGAGGAAGTATGTGTGGGAGGCGGGGTTGTGTGGGTAGGGGATTGTTTTGGGTGGATTTGGGATGGAAGGGCGGGTGGGGAGAAGTGTATGGTGTGTGGGTTTGAGATATGTGTGCGGTGTGTTGGTGGGGGATGTGTGAATGATGTGTGGGTGGAGGGTATGTTTGTGGTGGTATGGGTGGAGGATAGTGTGTGGTGTGGGGGATGTGTGTGATGGGTGTGGGTAATGTGCGTATGGGTGGGGTATATGTGTGGGTGAGCAGGGGATTGTGGTGGTTGGGGGAAGTATGTGGGGGAGTGTGGGTGGGAGATGTGTGTATGTGGATGGGAAATGTGTGGGTGGGGGTGTGTGAGTGGCTTAGGGATGTGTAGGTGGGTGAGGGAGTTGTATGTGTCGGGGTGGGATGTGTGAATGGGTGGAGGATGTGTGTGGGGGTAAGGGTATTGTGATCGAAAGATGTTTGGTTGGGAGTGGGTGGGTGGGGGTGTGTGGGTGCGTAGTGGAAGATGTATGCGTGAGTGAGTGTGTGTTGGTGGACGGGTAGGGAATGCGTGTGTGGGTGGGGAGAGGTGTGTGGTGTGTTGGTTGGTGATATTGTGTGGGTGAGGTATGTGTGTGTGGGTGGGGGATTTTTGTGGTGTGTGAGTGGGGGTATGTGGGGTGGATGGGTAAGGGTATCTGTGTGGGTGTGGGTGGGAATATTGTGTGGTATCTGGGTGGGGGATATGTGTGTGGTGTGTAAGTGGGGATGTGTTGGTGAGGGATATGTGTGTGTGTGGTGCGTGGGTTGGGAATAGTGCGTGGTAGGGGGTGTATGTGATGTGCGGGTGGGGGATTGTGTGGTGGGGGATTAGGTTAAGGCATGTGTGGGTGGGTGGAAGTTGTATGTGTGGGTGGTGGGGTGTGTGTGAGTGGATTGGGGATGTATGGGTGGTTAGGGAGATGTGTGTGTGTGTGGGGGGGGGGGGTAGGGACATGTCAGTTGGTGGGGATGTGTGTGTATGGTTTGGGGATGTGTGAGTGGATGTGCGATGTGTGGGTTGGTGGGGGATTGTGTGTGTGGGTGGGGAATATGTTGTGGATGGAGATGTGGCTGGGGGATTGGTGGTTTGAGGTGTGGGTGGGGAGAGGATGTGTGGGGTAGGATGTGGATGGGCGTGGGATGTGTGGGTTGGTGGGGGAATGTTTGTGGGTGGCGAGTGTGTTTTGGTTGGGGGATCAGGTGAGGGCGGTGTGTGTGGGTGGGAGATGTGCGGGAGGGGGATGGGTCGGTTGGTGGGGTATGTATGTGTCCTTTGGTGTGCGTGTGTGTCGGTAGGTGGGGGTGTTTATGTGTCCCTTGGTGCGCGTGTGTGTGGGTAGGTGGGGGTGTGTGGGTGGGGTGATGTATGGATAGGTGGGAGATGGGCCTCACAACATGGTAATTAGCCTTGTTTATGTTTACAACATTCATTTCACAATGTTTATTTTTCTTCCTATGTAAATGTATAATGCTCTTGATGAACGAAAGACGAGTGATTGGAAGGGCCGAATGTAAGACTGGCCTGCGCGCCCAATTTGTGACCCTAATAAAGTTGATTTGTAATCCCGCATGCCCTGGCACGAAGATGAAACTAATCTTTGCCATCTGAGACCGCTCCAGAGACAGCAACTACTCTCTTCGGATCCACCCCGTATCTATCCTCTTGAGCACGCTCATTAAGTCGCTAAAGACACATGCCCTAGTGAATGTCTGTGTCTTAAGCCATGTTATTGCTTTACTTACTGGTCATGACTTCCATAGTCAGGTTACTTGTGGTCTAAACAAAAGCACCAGAGTCCTCCTTCACAATTCTCCCTCCGGCCCGAGCTGTAAAGGCCCATGAGCTTCTCACATGTCGGACGACCGACCCATCTATGTAAATGACAGCATCACTGTATAAAGAATTCTCGAAAATCAACGCGTGTACTTCCGCCTCCACAGCAGCCGGATTTTCTTGTCTGCATTTTCTGTCTAGTTGGATGGAAACTGAAAAGGACGTACATAAATCTTTTGGTACTTGTACCCACTCCTCGCCAGGTTCTTATTTCTCCAGTGAACACACCTATTGAAGAATGTCTTCCGCTTGACCCATCCAAAACCTTCCTCTTTTTAACCTGCTGCCCTTCACATTCCTAATTTCACTATGCAGTGGATGTTGTGTGTTTGCGTTGACTCTGAGGTAGGAGCGTACTCTGCAAATTTGAAGTCTGTCTTCAATGGTTGGAAAATCAAGAAGGTCTCGCATAACCCTGCATGATGTATATCTTGTACATCCAAGAATAATGCGCATAGCTTCGATTTGTATCCTTTCCATCCTTTCTATCTGCTTACGGCTGAGAGTCAGGATCGCCATCATCATCATCATCATCATCATCATCATCATCTTCCACTTCTGCCGTCAAGCGGCGTGGGGAGGAATAATTTGCGTTCCAGCGCCCGGTGGACGGCACTGGATAGTGTCATTCCGTGTGGTTGTACAATGTCTCTGATGTCGTCAACAGGATCGCCATCGCATACTCAAAAACAGATAGACCAGCCCCTCTTATAGGAGGCATAGATGGCGCATCTAGACAAACCACGCTTGGCCTTTGTTATCACCTGGTCTACGTGCTCATTATAAGCAAGTCTTCGATCGAAACGTATCCCCAGGTAATTTATTGCCTGCGTTCTTTCCACAGTCTCCGAACACAGATTAACAGCTGGTGTTGGCGTGTTGACAATGTGATTATTCAAAGAGAACCATGTCACTGTTGCCGTTGTTGGGTTGACCATTGCCCCAGCTTCAGCACACCAAGTACTTATGCGTTTGAGTTCGGTTTGTAGTTCCACAGCAACCTGCTCTCTATCCTTACCCTACGACACACTAGAACATCGTCGACATTTGACAATGTCCTCCCCGGTCCATTGATATGCTCGCTGGTGATTCTCGCAGTGTGGACGTTGAACAGCACCGGAGATAATGGTGATCCCTGTGGTAGGCCAGGATATATTGTTGTTGGTTCCGACGTCCAACTGCCACATCTAACAACTACTTTCCGTTGGAAGAGGGATGCAGCGATCCAACTAAGGAGGAACGGACTTATCTTGAGTTCAAGAAGCTGAAGCATTAGAAAATCCAATGGTACTCTATTGTACGCGTCCTCCAGATCAATCACTGCAGCAATGGTTTCAATGTCTGAGTGGAAACCCTCATAAATATCATGGGCAAAAACTGCTGCATGCATTGGTCTAGGTTTCTCTTTTGGGACGGTGCCCTCCCTGGGTGTGTGGGAAAACACCTTGCTTCTCTAGCTGGCTTGATATTTTTCTGGCAATTAACTTCTCCAGCAGTTTGCCTATTGTATTCTGCATTGTTATCACTTGATATCCCTGAATATTTTGTGGTCTTTCCCAAGCTTCAACAAGGGAATCAGATATATGTGTAACCACTCCTCCTTGATGTAGCACTCCCTATATTGTTGTTGTACATGTCTACTAGTTTCTCTAGCTCTTTGTCGGTACACCTATTGATGTTTTCATATCGTATGCCATCTGGCCCTGGAGCGCTGTTTTTTATCGTCGAAGCAAAGCGTTGATTTCTATCACTGTCACTGTGTCTTCATCCGAAGTGTTCTGGGCCTTGCACCTGTCTGAAGTGACCTCCTTGGCAAGATTTCGGCCTTTCATGTCTGTCTGGTTGCTCTGCTCTAGATAGCGTTGGAAGAGGGCTTTGCCCTTGTTCTCGTCAGTCCTTCTGCCAGATGAGGTCAACACCTTGGAAGTTAGAAATTCTCTTATTCTTGACTACCCCACTCATGCTTTTATGTAGTCGCCAGAACAATTTGAGTGACTTATCTGTGCTTACTCTTTGACATACCTCTGCCCATTTTTCACTTTTAACTACCTTAACCAGTTTTTGTTTGTTTGAAATTGCTTACTTTTGTGTGCATCTCTCTTTCTAAGTGCATACAGGGATTAGGATGGGCAACTCTGTTCGTCTTGGCTTTTTGCCATTTTCTTACAGAACTACGCTTATACATTCAGGCAATCGCCACCTCAAAATTTCAGCAGCATGGCTGCTCCCAGCTTTTTTTCTTGCACTGAAACTTTCTGCGCTTGTCGCGCCTTATTTTACTCATCACATCTTGCCCTATACTGTCATACTGGAAAGTCTTGACTGTTGACTTGTGCTGCCTGGTTCTGCCCTTGATCACGTTTACCAACTTCCTGATCCAGACGATGCATTAGCTTTCTGGACGAAGACAGTCTACAATGTGTTCGATAAACACGTGCGAATCAAAGAAGTTCGAGTCAAAAATCAACATAAATCCCCATGGGTCACTAGTGAAGCTCTGGAAATTATGAGAGAGCGAGATACAGCAAACAAAAATAAAGACTTCATCAATTACCGCAGACTAAGGAATAAAGTTAAATATGAAATTCGTAGGATAAAAAAAGTCCATTTTAAAAATTTGATTGTAGATAATTCAAACAGTACAAATATATGGAAGGTTATTAACTTGCTAACCAATAAGAAACGCCCTACAGAATCAGTAATACCAAATTCTATAACATGCGATGAATTCAGTTGATTCTTTCAATCAGAAATAGAGAATTTAAAGTCTTCAATACCAGACTCATCGTGTAATTTAAGTTCACTGGCATCATTCTGTGAGGAGAAGTGCACTAGAAATATGGGGCAATGGGGCAATGGTCAACCCAACAAAGGCAACAGTGACTTGGTTCTCGTTGAATAATCATATTGTCAACAATCCAACACCAACTGTAATGCTGTGTTCAGAGACGGTGGAAAGAACGCAGGCAATGAATTACCTGGGGATACGGTTTGATCGAAGCCTTGCTTATAATGTGCACATAGACCAGGTGATAACAAAGGCCAAGCGGGGTTTGGCAGCGATGCGGGTGATGGCGGCAGCAAACTGTGAGCAGCGCCATCTATGTCTTCTGTAGGAGGGGCTGGTCATGTCTGTTTTGGAGTATGCAATGGCAATCCTGACTCTCAGCCATAAGCAGATAGAAAGGATGGAAAGGATCAAATCAAATCAAATCAAATCAACTTTATTAGGGTCACAAATTGGGCGCGCAGGCCCGTCTTACATTCGGCCCTTCCAATCACTCGTCTTTCGTTCATCAAGAGCATTATACATTTACATAAGAAGAAATATAAACATTGTGAAATGAATGTTGTAAACATAAACAAGGCTAATTACCATGTTATGAAGCCCATCTCCCACCTAACCATACATCACCCCACCCACACAACACCCCCACCTACCCACACATACGCGCACCAATGGACACATACACATCCCCACCTACCGACACACACGCACACCAAGGGACACATACATACCCCATCAACCGACCCATCCCCCTCCCGCACATCCCCCACCCACACACACTGCCCTCACCTGATCCCCCAACCAAAACACACTCGCCACCCACAAACATTCCCCTTCCAACCCACACATCCCACGCCCATCCACATACACATCCTACCCCACACATCCTCTCCCCACCCACACCTCAAACCACCCATCCCCCAGCCACATCTCCATCGACAACATATTCCCCACCCACACACACAATCCCCCGCCAACCCACACATCGCACATCCACTCACACATCCCCAAACCATACACACACATCCCCACCAACTGACATGTCCCTACTCCCCCCCCCCCCCCACATCCACACATTCTCCCTAACCACCCATACATCCCAAATCCACTCACACACACCCCACCACCCACACATACAACTTCCACCCACCCACACATGCCTTAACCTAATCCCCCTACCACGCACTATTCCCAACCCACGCACCACACACACACACATATCCCTCACCAACACATCCCCACTTACACACCACACACATATACCCCACCCAGATACCACATAATATTCCCACCCACACCCACACAGATACCCTTATCCATCAAGGCTACAGAATGAAGGATACAGAAGGAAGCTATGCGCATTATTCTTGGATGTACAAGAGATACAGCATGCAGGGTGATGCGCTACCTTCTTGATTTTCCATCCATTGAATAGAGAATACAAGTTTGCAGGGCACGCGCCTACCTCAGAATTAACGCAAACACACAACATCCACTGCATAGTGAAATTAGGAAGGTGAAGGGCAGCAGGTTAAAAAGAGGACGGTCGTAGATGGGTCAAGCCGAAGACATTCTTCAACAGGTGTGTTCACTTGAGGACTTAGAACCTGGCGAGGAGTGGGTGCAAGTGCCAACAGACTTCTGCACATTCTTTTCAGTTTGCATCCAACTAGATAGAAAATGCAGACAAGAAAATCCGGCTGCTGTTGAGGCTGAAGTACAAGCGTTGATTTTCGAGAATTCGCTAGACGGTGACGCGGTCATCTACGCAGATGGGTCGGTCGTCCGACATGTGAGAAGCTCATGGGCCTTTACAGCTCGGGCCGGAGGGAGAATTGTGAAGGAGGACTCTGGTGCTTTCACTGAAACCACAAGTAGCCTGACCATGGAAGTCATGGCAGTAAGTAAAGCAATAACATGGCTCGAGACACAGACATTCACTAGGGCTTGGTTCCTTAACGACTCAATGAACATGATCAAGATGATAGAGGAGGGGTCGATCCGAAGAGAATGGTTGCTGCCTCTGAAGCGGTCTCGGCTGGCAAAGATTAGTTTCATCTTCGTGCCAGGGCATGCGGGAGTACAAGGAAATGAGCGGGCTGACAAGCTCGCAGGTGAGGCTACTGTGGAGGGCGGACGCGCCATGGACCAGGCTGACATTCTGAATGCTCTACGAGAAATGAGACTTTTGCGAGAACCAAGTGATGACTGTGAATCTACATCAATGGCCAGACTACGAGAGCAGCAAATTAAAAGAGTGAATGCCAAACAAGAACACTACGCAGGAAGCCAAAGAAGATTGATAAACCAACACAGAACTGGCGTCGTTAGCCGCTACACGCTGCGGGATTTGCTGAGGAGGGGATCCGAGCACTTATGGACTGAATGGTTCGATGTGCAACGAGGATGATCTGTCGACTAACTAACTAGAAATATTCCCGCTGAGATTTCTTTAATGTCTGTTGCAGACGTTTATAAATATCTCTTAAACCTCAAATCAACAAACTCACACGGCCTAGATGGTATCAGTAATAGAATTCTTCGTTGTGCTGCACCAGTCATTAGTGAGTCCTTAACATTCATATATGACCAGTGCCTGGCCAAAAACTACTTTCCATCTGCATTTAAAATTGCTAAAGTGTTTCCGCTAATTAAAAATGGTTCAATCGATAATAGCGTTTTGGGTAATTATAGACCTATTTCCTTACTATCATCGCTATCAAAACCACTAGAAAAACACATTCATAAAATAACGTTACACAATTTAATTAACAACGATCTAATAATTAACAGTCAATCTGGGTTTCGACCTAAATATTCTTGCCATAGTGCTCTAACAAAAATGACCGATAACTGGCACTTAAACATCAACAACGGTAGAATTTGTGGAGCAGTGTTTGTAGACTTTAAAAAAGCTTTGATATGGTAGATCACGATATTTTAATTAGAAAACTAAAACAAATTAAGATCAAGTACCAACATGGTGAACATAATTACGTCATTTCTATCCGACAGACAACAAGTCGTGTCCTTCAACTAACTGTCTATCAAGACCCACACAGCTTAATATTGGTGTGCCTCAGGGCTCAATACTAGGTCCGCTGCTTTGTGCAGTTTATATTAATGATCTTCCTTTATATATCTAATACAAATTGTGATCTATTTGCAGACGACTGTACTATATATACTAGTCAAGAAAACCGTAGTGAATTAGAGAATTCTTTACAAAAGGAACTCGATAATCTTACTAGATGGAGCAATGAAAACCGCATGCAAATTAACATCGACAAAACCAAATCCATGCTAATAACGACCAGACAAAAACTACAGACACTAGCCATAACTGGATCACCGCTCGAACTCCGCATGGGCACGTTACCTATAGTTAATGTGAATGAACATAAAACACTAGGTCTTTTAATTGACAGCCATTTGAGCTGGAGCTCTCATGTTCACGTTCTTACCAAGAAAATAGCACAAAAGTTTACCAACTTGCTAAAATTCAGCACTTCCTGGACGAAAGCACACGAAAAATATTCTATACATGCTATATCCAATCACATCTCGATTACTGTTCCACAGTTTGGGATGGTTGCCCTAAATCTAATTTAAAACGACTATGTTCTCTACAAAACCGCTGCTATTCGTCTGGTTTCTGGCATAAAGCACGTTGAAAGTAATAATTTGTACAGTCATCTAAGACTTCTACCACTTCAAAAGCGCTTCCTTTTCAACAAAGCCAAATTAGTGAACAAAATTATATCTCAAAATACCCCAGAGTATCTTCTGCCGCTGATTCAATCTAATGCAATGAACAGCAAGCGCCTAAATTTGTTACATGTCTCAAAGCCTAGATTGGACCTATACAAAACATGTTTCGCCTATTCTGGTGCTCACTTATGGAATGATCTGCCTCCAGATCTGAAAACTCCAATGAGTTCCTACACATTTAACCGAAAACTCTTTCAATACTTAATCCATACTGACTATATGCCACCATAATTCATTCACTGGTATAATTGTTCGTTATAATCGTTCATTATAATTGTTTAACTATAATTGTTCACTATATATGTGTGTGCGTGTGGGAGCGAGAGAGAGAGAGAGAGAGAGAGAGAGAGAGAGAGAGAGAGAGAGAGAGAGAGAGAGAGAAAGTGGGTGTCAGAGAGAGTGAGAGAGTGAATGTGTGTGTGCGTGCGTGTGTGTGGAGAGAGTGATTGAGCGAGAAATGGTAGGGGAATGTGTCAGTGCATGCATTCGTACGTGTGAGAGTGAGTGAGGGAGTGTGTGCGTGCATGCGTTCATGCGTATGTGTATGTGTGAGAGAGTGTGATTGAGAGAGTGAGTGTGTGTGTGAAGGATTGTGTGTGAGAGAGTGAGACAGTGCGAGAGTTGATGTGTTAGTGTGTGTGTGTGAGCGCGCGCATGCGTGTGAGTGTGTGTATATGAAAGAATACAGAGAGAGAGAGAGAGAGAGAGAGAGAGAGAGAGAGAGAGAGAGAGAACGAACGAACGAACGAACAGACTTTATTTTCAAAGGGTAACAAATTGGGCACGCAGGCCCGTCTTACATTCGGCCCTTCCACTCACTCAGCTTTCTTTCATCAACAGTGCATAGGAAAAAAACATTGTCACATGAATTTTGTAAACATAAACAATGCATATTACTATGTTATGAGACACATCTACCACCCACCCACACATCCCCCATTCACTCCAACTCCCCCACCCAACCACACACATAACCCACACACACATACATTCCCCCACCCATCCACCACATCCCTACACCTACACATCTCCCCACCCACACACACCTCTCACCCACCACACATCCCATCCACCCACACCCCAAGCACACATACATTCAATAACCCACACATCCCCCACCTACACACATCTCCCCACCCACTCACATATCCTCTACCCGTCCCATTACCCACCAACAATCACTCACCCACATATCCTCCTCCACCCACACACCTCCACCCACCCAGCCAAACACACATTCCTCAGCCACACACACATCTCCCCGTCAACTCACATATTCCGCACCTACCCACACACAAATTCCGCACCCACCCACATAATCTCCCATCTCCCCCAGCCCACTCACAGATCCCGAGCCCACACCTACAAACATCCCCCACCATCTCCTAACCTGCACACACTCACCCACCCACATATCCTCTACCCACCCACATCCTCTACCCACCCATCCCCCAACCAAACATCCCTTAACCACACACCCTTACTCATATACAATCACCCACCCACACATCCTCTACCCAACCACACATCCTCCATCCACCCATCCCCCAGCCACACATCCCTTAACCACACACCCCTACCCATATACACACACATCCCCACCCACGCACAATCTCCCCACCCATACACACATCCCTCCCACACATCCCCACCCACCAACACATCCCCCATTCACAAACACACACCTCCCATCCACGCACACACAACCCACACACACATCCCCAACTCATACACTCATCCCCAGACACACGTACTTATCCCTCAACCACTAACACCCACACATCCCTTACCCACTCATCAACACATACATCTCCTATCTACCCACCCACATTCACACACCCCAACCACCCATCTAAGCACACATCCCCACCCTCACACACATCCTTCACCCACCCGAAAACCCAACCACACCTTCACCCACCCACACACACATCATTTATCCACAACCAGCTCCCCTCCCACACAACACCACACCCACACACATCCCAAAGACACATCCCTCACACACACACACATCTCCCCACACATCTCCTACCCATCCACACATCCCCCAACTACAATCACCCTCACTACCCACACATACATCCTCCATCCAGCCACACACCCCCACCCAGCCAGACATATCCCCCACCCACACACACATCTCCAAATCCATCACCCACACCCATCATGCACCCCTCCCCAACCCACATACATCCCCACACATATCTCACACACACACACTCCCCACCCATCCACCCAAACCCATACACATCCCTCACCCTCACCCACACCCCCAAACCCACAACCGACCCCACCTGCACACATCTCCCACCCACCACATATCCCCACACCCACATCTCCCCACCCATACATATACTCCCACCCATCCCATAACCCATCATCAATCATCCACCAACATATCCTCCTCCACCCACTCACCCACAACCACCTAGCCAAACACACATCCCCACCCACACACACATCTCCCCGCCAACCCATACATCCCGCACGTACCCACACACAAATCCCCCACCCACCCACACAATCCCACCCGCCCACCCACACACACATCCCCCATCCCCCAACCTACTATTATGATCAAACTCCCACACTTTACACACACATACAGTGACGATTGTCGTGAGCATTGTCGCAAAATTGTAAATAAAATGGAGAAAAATTGTACATATACATTTTGTAACTTAAAAATTAGTGATGCAATTCAGCTCTCTCTCTCTCTCTCTCTCTCTCTCTCTCTCTCTCTCTCTCTCTCTCTCTCTCTCTCTCTCTCACTCTCTCTCTCTCTCCCATACTCTCTCATTCTCTCACCCACTCTACAGTGATGTACATGTGTTCATGTTATAAATTATAACATCAGTTGGCATTCAAAATGGTAATATGAACATGAGAATACACAACATATATGGAATAGCATGTTACATGATATGCGTGCGCTTAAATCTCTCTCTCTCTCTCTCTCTCTCTCTCTCTCTCTCTCTCTCTCTCTCTCTCTCTCTCTCTCTCTCTCTCTCTCTCTCTCTTTGTCTGTCTTTCTCGCTCTCTTCTCACTAACACACACCCATAGACACTCACAAACAATGGCCGCACACATACACACATTAACAATACCATTCTTCCACTGTCTTCTCTCGTTCGCTAACTCCCTCTCTCTCTCTCTCTCTCTCTCTCTCTCTCTCTCTCTCTCTCTCTCTCTCTTTCTCTCTCTCTCACTCGCAATCACCATTTCACCCATTAAGTCACTCTCTCCATCTTTCATTTACTCAATATCACACTCTCTTTCACTCTAACTCACACACAGACAGACACACACCCTCTCGCTATCAAATACACACTCTTTCGCGTGCGCAAGAAAGCATATACACATACACACACGAGCATACACACAATATACACACGCAAATACACACATATCCCCACGCACACATACACACCCATATACACATACTTACACACACACACACAAATACACACTCCCTCGCATACACTGCATGCATGCACACATACACACAATCATGCACTCACATACACGAATATATATATATATATATATATATATATATATATATATATATATATATATATATATATATATATATATATATATACTCACATACACACATATACACCCGCACATACATATAAACACACGCATACATTTACGCACACATATAAACATACTTACACACACAAGCACACATACAAACACACATTTACACACACTTACACATACACACCCACATTCAGACGTGCACACACATACACACACATAAACACACGCATACACACATATGGACACACGTACATACTAACCCATCCACCCACACACTTACTCACACATACACGCTGCCTCACATAATCTCACCCTCTCACTCACTCATTTACTCTCTAAACCACACTAACTCACTCTCTTACAAGCACAGACAAGTACACAGACACACACACACATACACACACACATTCACCCACTCTCTCTTTCTTTCTCACCCTTCAATCACCTGGACATCCCACACCTCCTCACCTCTCACACATCTCCGCTCTCACACAAATCTCCACCCATAAACACATTCCCCCCCCACACACACCCCCCACATACCTTCCCCATACACATCCCCGCTCACACATCTCCCCACCAACTCACACATCCTCCACCTACAAACATTCTCGCATCCCACACATACATTTTCCACCCACTCACATTTACCCCATCCACACTCACACACTCCCACCCACGCAGACATATCCCATTCACAGACACCCCCACACTCATCCCCCACACCCATTACACACTCATCCCCCAACCCACACAATCTCCTACACACCTAGAGAGAGAGAGAGAGAGAGAGAGAGAGAGAGAGAGAGAGAGAGAGAGAGAGAGAGAGAGAGAGCTGAGCAGATGCATGTCATGTAACACGCAAGTTATGTAACACGCGAATCCGTATGTTTGTGTATTCTCATCTGTAATATTATCAGTTAAATACCATTTGATTTTATCATGTATAATATAAACTTATGTACATTACTGTAGTTTGAGTGAGAGAGTCAGTGAGTGTGAATGAGAGACAGAATGAGTGAGCATGAGAGTGAATGTGTGTGTATGTGTGTGTGTGTGTGTGTGCCTTCTCTGTGTGTATCTCTGTGTGTGGGAGCATCACTATGTTTACGTCACATACTTTTTATGTACACATTTTTCTCCATGTTTAACATTTTTATGAGACTGCTCATGACAATTATCAGTGTATGTGTGTGAGTAAAGTGTGGGAGTTTCTTCATACTAGTTTCAATGCTAACGTGAGACATTTTGTATGTGTCTAGATGTGAGGAGGTGTGAGTGTGTGTGGAGGATGTGTGTGAGTGTGGGAATATGTGTGGGTGGGGAATGTGTGGGTGGGGGATGTGTGGGTGGGGGATGTGTGGGTGGGGTATGCGTCTGGATGGATTGGGGTGTGTGGGTTTTTGTGGGTAGTGATATGTGTGGGTGTTGGTGGGATGTGTGGATGGATGTGTGGGGGTGAAAGTAGGGGTGTGGGAATGGGTGTGGAGGATGTGTGTATGGGTGGAGGATATGTGTATGGGATGGGTGTGGGGTGTGTGTGTTTATGTGGGTGGAGATGTGTGGGTGGTTTGAGGAAGTATGTGTGGGTGGCGGGGTTGTGTGGGTAGGGGATTGTCTTGGGTGGATTGGGGATGCAAGGGCGGGTGGGGAGAAGTGTATGGTGTGTGGGTTTGAGATCTGTGTGCGGTGTGTTGGTGGGGGATGTGTGCATGGTGTGTGGGTGGGGGTGTGGTGGTATGGGTGAGGATATGTGTGTGGGTAGGGGATAGTGTGTGGTGTGGGGGATGTGTGTGATGGGTGCGGGGAATGTGAGTATGGGTGGGGTATATGTGTGGGTGAGTAGGGGATGTGTGGTGGTTGGGGGAAGTATGTGGGTGGGAGATGTGTGCGTGGATGGGGAATGTGAGGGTGGGGGTGTGTGAGTGGCTTAGGGATGTGTAGGTGGGTGAGGGATGTGCATGTGTCGGGGTGGGATGCGTGAGTGGGTGGAAGATAAGTGTGGGTAGGGGTATTGTGATCGAGAGATGGTTGGTTGGGGGTGGGTGGGGGTGTGAGGGTGCGTAGTGAAGGATGTGTGCGTGAGTGAGTGTGTGTTGGTGGACGGGTAGGGAATGCGTGTGTGGGTGGGGTGAGGTGTGTGGTGTGTTGGTTAGGGATATTGTGTGGGTGAGGTATGTGTGTGTGGATGGGGGATTTTTGTGGTGTGTGGGTGGGGGTATGTGGGGTGGATGGGTAAGGGTATCGTGTGGTGTGGGTGGAATATTGTGTGGTATGTGGGTGGGGGATATTGTGTGTGTGTAGGTGGGGATGTGTGGTGATATGTGGGTGTGGGATGTGTTGGTGAGGGATATGTGTGTGTGCGGTGCGTGGGTTGGGAATATTGCGTGGTAGGGGATGTATGTGATGTGCGGGTGGGGGATTGTGTAGTGGGGGATTGGGTTAAGGCATATATGGGTGGGTGGAGGATGTATGTGTGGGTGGTGGGGTGTGTGTGTGAGTGGATTGGGGATGTATGGGTGGTTAGGGAGATGTGTGTGTGTGGGGGGGAGGGGGGATTGTGTGCGTGGGTGGGAAATATGTGGTCAATGGAGATGTGGCTGGGGGATGGGTGGTTTGAGGTGTGGATGGGGAGAGAATGTGTGGGTTAGGATGTGTATGTGGGTGAGCATGGGATATGTGGGTTGGTGGGGGAATGTTTGTGGGTGGCGAGTGTGTTTTGGTTGGGGGAACAGGTGAGGGGAGTGTGGGTGGGGGATGTGCGGGAGGGGGATGGGTCGGTTGGTGGGGTATGTATGTGTCCCTTGGTGTGCTTGTGTATGGGTATGTGGGGGTGTGTGTGTGTGGGTGGGGTGATGTATGGGTACATGGGAGATGGGCCTCATAACATGGTAATTTGCCTTGTTTATGTTTACAACATTCATTTCACAATGTTTATTTTTCTTCCTATGTAAATGTATAATGCTCTTGATGAACGAAAGACGAGTGATTGGAAGGGCCGAATGTAAGACGGGCCTGCGCGCCCAATTTGTGACCCTAATAAAGTTGATTTGATTTAAGTTGATTTTGATTTGCCTTTCTCCACCAATATGCTGCAAGGGTGGTGGTCGCTTCCATGGTACCTCAGGACACCCAATCTACACACTGTAGTGAGTGCAGGAGAAACCAGCGCCAGATCAATAGCACTGTCCTCATCACCTGGGCGGCTGGCTGTTCTGGTGATACAGCCACTGTTGATACAAACTAGGTCAATGGTTTCAAGTGCAGTCTCGAGCTCCTCCCCTATGTGTTGGAGGAAATGTTTCCCCATGATCTGCCTTTAGCGTTGAAATCGCCACAGAAAAGGACATTATTTTCATGACCTAATAAGTCACTTAAACACTGCCACTTCTGGGAATCCACACTCGCTTTACGGGCATAAACATTATCCAACACGAATGGTAGACCGGATTGATCTCTGACCGCCTGTATCTGTATGTCGTTATTGTCTCAGCTGGACATGTTTAGCTCTGAAGCAACCACACTGTCGTGGATGAGAATCACCATTCCCTGATGTCGCTTGTTGTAGAAACATTTGAAACCGACCATTTTGAGTAGCTGATCACCCATTCTCGTCTCCTGGAGTGCTACAATGTCGTTCCTGTAAACCAGATTTTCAAGAATAGTGCCACGTTGTTTTACGCTGGCGCAGTTCCAATATAGGATGCGAGTGTACCTGAGGCGCAGGCGGTCACATTTAAGTCTAAAACGTCTTACCCCTCCACGCTTGCGTCGCTTGCGGCAACCACGTTGGTCTCGTCGACTTGTCTTGTTGACTACCTTCCGCAAGGAATACACAAAATGTTCCACCATGTTAAAAAGACCGAACACCACAGAATCACACACGCTGAGAAAATCCACTCAATGATTGCTTCGCTCAATGCACGAAACTCCGTAGCATCGGTGCAGATCTTGAGAAGAAACTCCTGGTGTTACATCCTGGCACACAAATTACATGTAGAGGATGAAAACATCCATCTCCTACGCGAAAAAGGTAACGGTCACATAAACAAAAGAACCGTCCGTCGCCATCTTGACCGGAAGTCTAGACTGGGCATGCGTGGAAACCTCCCCAATGATGAATAAAGGGCCGAGTAGGAAACCCCTTAGGCGCTGGATATGAGAAGTCGGAAGGAAACCGCCCCAACGACGGATAAGCATTATGCACTATCTCTTACGCTGGACAAACATCCCGCTCAACCAAGACCCAAGAAAACGATAATAGACGACAAACGGCGGGCCATTCTTGTCTCAAGGCCAACGCAAGTCAAACGCAAGTAACAAAATTCCAAGCAAGAACGGCAACGAATGATAATAAGCCCAAGTCTAGCGGGCCCTCTTCAGGTTCAGTCCTTCTAAGGGTCATATAAGGAAACTCCAAAACGGGGAGGAGGGTGGGTGTAAACTGATAATGACAGCAGAACAGGAAAAACAAGAACGCGTAGAGCACAAGAGGAATGGAGGAAAATGGAAACGAGGAACTTTGCCAGGAATGTATTACTGAAAGTCGTATAATGCGCAAAGTTCCAGGACAATTTAAACCGCACTACGAACCGCTACAATTATAACCAAGACATGCATGGGGCGCACGTGGAAGACCTGAGTACAACGCAAGTGCTTACAATAAACCTCGTATATGGTACCAAAAATAAACTCTCCGTTTGCGTTTACGTGTGTGTGTGTGTGTGTGTGTGTGTGTTTGTGTGTGTGCGTGTGCGTGTGCGTGTGCGTGTGAATATATATACACTCGCATCCCATCTCTTGTACCTTGCGAGGTGAAGTATAAACAGCGGGAGAGTGACCATTTATGGGCTTCATATATCGATATTTACATGGACCCTGCTATTCCCTCCGTCCATCATTTACGTCAGGGGTTACAAAACTTTTTTCACGGCGGGCCTGATAACTGACAAAATGACGAGCGCGGGCCGCATACTCATTATTTACAATATTTCCGCCGGTTTCCGTATCGAAGGTCTTACGAACGCGATTCGAAATCCAATGGGTTTTACCTGCGTTCGAAAAACAGCTGCGCACGATTTGGCAGCAGACCGCGTTGCGCTGGTTTTAACCGCTATCATATCGGTGCCGGTCGTTCAGAAAGCAATGGCAAACTACTGAACGCAAACTTGCCAAGACATCAACAACAGCAAAAAATTCTGGTGTTGACTGCATACGTCCTGTGAAGGATATGCAACTAACTTTAACAATACTTGCAAGCCAGAACGATAGCTCTGGGAAAAAGATGAAAAACTAAGTTTATCATGGGTGAGTGGCGTGCAATGCACAAAAAACAAAGACAACCAATATCTATTTACTTAAATGTTATCAAAGAAGGCAACGTTAGCAAAAAAGATAGTTACATCAGACCTAGTGTGCACATATCCGAATCTCACAAACTAAGCAGCAAAAAAGCCAAACTGATATTTGGCTGTCAAGATATCATAAATGTTTGGTTTGGAATTGCCACATCCAATCAATAGAATTGCTTTCACATGTTCATTAGTCAATCTCGTTCGATGTGTTGACTTCACATATTCATTTTTGGAAATGTTTGCTCACAGACATGA
Organism: Cepaea nemoralis; assembly: GCA_014155875.1. Lineage (NCBI taxonomy): Eukaryota > Metazoa > Mollusca > Gastropoda > Stylommatophora > Helicidae > Cepaea > Cepaea nemoralis. Next base: position 131,263 of record JACEFZ010008339.1, read on the forward strand.
TTTTTTCCAAACACTGATGCGATACCCGCGGCAAATTTTGGAAACTCAACATCAGGTAAGCAGCGGTAAAATTCAACATGTTTTCCTTTTCTGTGCTTCTCTTTCAACAAGTCACTTGCATGCAAATCAATGAGCTCCAGTTGTAGTTCAACTGGCACATCATAAAGGTTACAATCAAACGGATTCTGGAACAAAAGATGTCACTCTCAATTCTGTCAAGATCTGAAAACCACTCCCAAAAATACTTCTTAACTCACGATTAATTGTTTTCCTCCCGGAAAATGGAGGTTGATATCTTTGGCGATTGTAGCGCAAAACTCTTTGAAACAGTGAAAATGAGAAAAGTTTTCTCCTTCCAGTTGTGCTTCAAAGAATGATAGCTTTCTCCGAAATCCTGTGATGATTCCGCAGAGATCATAGACGAGGTTATCATTTCCCTGAAGTTTCAAATTCAGTTCATTCATGTGGGATGTGATGTCGACCAAAAGTGACAACTTTGACAGCCAGGTGGGATCTGACAGCTGTGGATCAGCTCCATATTTATCAATGAGGAAAACATCTATTTCGTTTCGGAGCTTGCAAAATCGAAACATGAACGAACGAACAGAAAGTCTTTATTTTCAAAGGGTTAAGAATTGGGCACGCAGGCCCGTCTGACATTCTGCCCTCCTTTATGACTTAATCGCAGCTGAGCCACCTCACTGATGTGTGATAAGGCGAGTCACGTAATTCAGAATCAATTTCTTCATGAAAATCCTGGATCTGACGGTGATTGATTGCATGTCCACAACTGAAGTTCACAGCAGAAGAGACTGGTTTCAGTGCACAGGAAATATTAATCTTTCCCACAGAGTGCTTGCAGATGTATGATGCAGTGTATGAACAGAGCGCCCAGAATATGCGAATCTTCCAACTGAGTCCTGATCTGCCCTATTATACCCTTTCTCACTCCGAAGACTGGAGTCTTCGTGGCGAAGTGGTCATGCCGTGTGACTCATGCTTCGAAAGCTGTGGGTTTGATTCCGGGCCGCGTCTCTCGGTTCACGAAAGAAATTATTCGAAGACTCCTGTGGGTCGTCGCAAGTGCAACGGAGTTCGTGCTTTGTGCGACGCTTTCCGCGCTGCGGGAAGAGACCGAGCCATATGGGATAAATACCATGCAGGTGCAATAAAGTCGAACCTGTCGACTTTTAAGCGATTTTTTCCCCTCATTTCAGCCATGATTTTCCTCCATCAACTGTGACACCCGAAGCTGATTCCACCGACAGTTATATTGTGTGCAACACGTTTTGCACTTCCATGAAAATATCTTTTACAGTTGTTGTTGCATGCATGCTCCAAACGGGCAAACTCTTCAGTTATCTGAAAGTCCAAATTGACACAACGATTGAATACGAGAAGTTGTGACGTACTCGAGAGATCAGTAGACTCACCCAGTGCAAGAGAATACCACAACAAGTTCCTAGTTGTTTTCTCTCCTATCTGTAGCACTATGTTCTCTCCAGGTTCCTCTGTTCTTCGCACAACTGAACTTGCCGAAAGGCTGATTGTTCCAAACAAATCGGCTTTCTCAGGACACACGTCATTTTCTGCTTTCACTATACATTCTTTGATGAAGTTGCCATCGGTAAACGGTTTTCTTCGTTATGCCATCGTATGCACTATTTTGTAACTTGTACGACTGACAGATTCACATTCAGCAAACTTTCTCGTAAAGAGATTTCTGTGTGTTTATAAACCACGTTTCATGGACTCATATTTTTCAGAGCGCAACTTTCCAGAACACTTTTAATATGTTGATAGATGTTTTGTTTCGTAGTAACGCTGAAGATTGTACTCTTTCAAAACGGCATCACTTTCGCTGCATATTCAATCAATCAATTATGTGCCATGCCGGAAAGCGTGGGCGGTCATGACTCGCCATTTCGTGGATCAGCTCAGTGTTCCTGTCTCGTCCATGCCATGTAGCCAAGCCATCCAGGTATTTTCCTCTCGGTCTTCCTCTTGGTCTGTTCCCCTCGATCTTGCCAGTTGTCACTAAGTTCTCCAACCCATTTCTTCTCATAACATGTCCAAAAAATTTTGACTGTCTACGTCTATTTTCTCTAATCAGTCTACGATGTTCATTTGTCTCCTGTAGTACTTGGTCATTGGTTTTTCTGTCTGTCCATGGTATTCTTTGCATTTTCCTCAGAAACCACATTTCTGCAGCCATCAGATGCTTTTCAGCTTGACTGCTCATTGTCCAAGTTTCACATCCATACAAAAGAACAGGCTCTATGTATCCCCTCAACACTCTTTTTCTCGTTTCAATTGACATTCTTTTTATTGGTCAGAATGTTTTTCATCTGGCTAAAGGCTACTTTCGCCATGGCGATTCTTGTTCTAATCTCTTCAAGGCATCTCCCATCAGATGTTATAACTGTTCCAAGATAATTGTACCGATTCACTTGTTGAAGAATATTTCCATTTACTCGTATATTACATTGTGGCACTTCTTCCTTCCTACTGACGACCATAACCTGAGTCTTTTTACAATTTAATTCTAACCCCAGTTGCTCACTGTGTACAACAACCAGCATCTACTAATTGTTGCAGGTCCTGCGCATTGTCTGCAATTAATACTGTATCATCTGCATATCTAATGTTATTGATGTTTCGTCCTCCAATGCTGATTCCATTTATATCCTCTACATTTCTGAAAATATTTTCACTGTACAGGGAAAAAAGGTCTGGAGACATCACACATCCCTGCCTAACACCTCTCTTAATTGGCTGATACAGTGTCCCACTTCATTATCAATCCTTATTGCAGCTTGTTGTTTCCAATATATGTTTTTTATAAGTCTAATGTCTTTCCCATCAATTTGTAGATCTGCAAGCATATCCACCATGCTGACATGTCTAACGCTTAACCCTTTGAAAATAAAGACTTATTATTATTATTATTATTATTATAAAAGCCTTTGTATAGTCAATAAAGCAAAGATGTATATCCTTGTTTACTTCTATAGCACGTTCAACAACTGTTCGCAGCATATACACAGCATTTACTGTACCCTTTCCTTCTACAAACCCGCATTGTTCTTCCCCTATTTCAGGTTGTATCTTCTTCCTCATTCTTTGCATGATAATTCTTAGCAAAATCTTTGTGATGTGACTCATTATACTAATTGTTCTATGTTGATCACATTCCAAGGTTAGCTGCATATTACGCAACTGATTTTCTGGTCCTTTATTTCCACAAAGAAATACTTTACTCCCCATTCTTCACTGAAAACGCTACACTCGGCGTCCACTTTTCTTTTTTTTTATCAGCCATAATGAAGGGTGAAGTACACGGGATCTGAAAAGTAAAAAGACATTGCATTAGAAACATAATTAATTTCCTATTGAAACACAAGAAAAGAAGAAGGCTTGGGGTCACTGGTGAAACTACGGCTCACCAAAGGTACATATACAGTTTATAGGTACCTTTGGTAATAGAATATATCTCATGAAAAGGTTTGCAAAATATATAAATAGGGCCGGCCTAAATAAATAGTCTAGAGCAGAGTTTTTTAAACCACTGTTCCGCGAGTGGAAGCCATGGGTTCCTCAGAAATCGGATAAATGCAACATTTCTGCCCATCTGGTTTATAACATAAAGTAGGACATAGTTCCTTGAGCAACGTAAACACGTGAGTAAAGATCTGCTCCAGCAGAAAGATTGAAAAACACTGGCTTCGAGATCAGCTCGATTAATACCTTGACTGGGGAATACTTCTGAGCTGGGGATAATATTTACGTAATAACACGAGGATTCTATTGCATTTTTATGCTATGTTTCCTACTTGATTTCCTCTATTCACACTTGTAGTTCACTTACCTATCACTGTCAAACAAAGAAATCCTTTTTACATACCTATAAAACGGATGACTGGAAAAAATAAGTAAATATTTCTGGAGCATCGGACCTGTGTTGACAGCCGGAAGCATCTGGAGGAGGAAAAGATGCGTGTTTGTGTGTGTTGCCATGGAAACCATGGTAACATTAGAGAGTAGGCTGCGCTACCACGAGCCGGGGAAGTACTTGGGATGGCGCGAAATAAGCAAACATTACAATAAACAAGAAAATCTAAGTACAGTAATTTATAATTGAAAAAAGTAAATTTCAGCCAGGAGGTCTCCACACGTCTGAAGATCTATTATTCTTAACAATATTTACATTTAAATTGTATCACAACGTCTCGTGTTCGATACTTTATATCAAGCAAGTTCGAGTACAGTCGGCGGGCCAGATGAAATTAAGTGGTCGGCCTCTTCCTCTGCTTCCATCTGGTCAGTACATCATTGCTTGTTGTGGTATACTGTTAGTTGGTAACCTACTTGCATGGCCAAACCATTTGACTTGCTGCCTTCTAATCAAATCTAGCGCAGCTATAACCCCCACTTTAGTCCTGATTTCTTCATTTCTGACCTTATCTCTTCTTGATACATTGAGTATTCTTCTCAAGAATCTCATTTCTGTTGTGATATTTCTTTTCGCTTTTTCTGTCACTATTCATGTTTGGCATAGGTAGCACAGAGTTGGTAGGAAGATTGTGCTGTAAAGTGCTTTCTTAGTAGGTATTGATACATGTTTGTTGTTTAGTATTCGTACCATTTGTAATATGATTTGGTTTGCTTTATTGCATATATTTTCGATCTCGTCTTCGGATTTGCCATTTGATGATATTATACTTCCTAGGTACTTGAAACTCTTTATTTGTTTCAGGGGATATTCGTTTTGGTGATTTTTTTTTTTTCATTCCTTAGTTTTAGTCATTACCTCTGTTTTACGTGTGCTAGATTTCGTGTTATGTTCCCTACACATTTCACTTAGACTATTCAAGTGGTATTGTAATTATGCTTCTAATTTTGAAATTAGTGCTTGGCAGACCTCAAACATGAGTTCTCTAATGGATAATTTGTAGATGGTGGTTCTTATGTTTTCTCGTTATGAGGTGTTCTTGCGGTCTTTGTTTGGCTGGTTTCTTTTCATATGTTGTCTATATAGGATATGAAAATGAGAGGGGACAGGACACAATCTTGTCGTACTCCAGATCTTACGGTGAAGGATTCTGAGTGTCCTCCTGTTGCTCTCACTATGCATTCACTGTTGTTGTATAAGCTTCCACATGTGTTTGTTAGGTGTGTACTCATTCCATATTGTTTAAGAACATCATACAGCTTGTTTCTATCTACTCTATCAAATGAAATTTCTCGTTCGACAAAGGCTAAGTGGAGTGTTTCATTAAATACGATTGATTGTTCTATATGTTGCCTAAGAGCTAATATTTCATCTGTGCATTCTTTGATTTTTCCTAAATCAAAGTTGTGTTTCGCTTAGCTGGGTTTCTAAAGTTGTTCGTAATCTTTTCTGAAATATTTTCCCAGTATGACTCAAAAGGGAAATGCCTCTTTATTGTGTGCAGTCTCTTTTGCTGCCTTTGTTTTTCCAAATTGGGATAATTATGGCGTTTCACCAGTTTCGTGATGTATGTTGTTCTACCCAAAAATGGTTGAATAGCCTATGTAGGCATGCTGGTACTACTTCTCTTAATGCTTTAATTAGTTCATCTGTTATTTCATCTTGTCCCGGTGATTTGTTCATTGGGGCTAATCTATAGGCTTCCATAACGTCTTCTTTTAGTATGCCTAGTTCTAGTTCTTCGGTGGCATCTGTGTCGGTTTCTTGAATTCCTGTGACATCTGAAGGGATGTTGAGAAGTTGTTCGAAGTACTGTTTCCATCTTATTAGTATTTGTTTTTGTTCACTTATTGGCTCTTCATTTTCGGTGTTAATTATTTCAGTTCGGTCGAAGGATTCTCCTCTGGATCTCTTTGCACTGATCGTTTTGTAGACGTTTCTAGTTGCCTCCTTTTAGTTTAGTTTTTTAGTTATTTTGTTTAAGGTTTCCCCATACTTCTCCCAGTCTTTTTATTTTCATCTCTTTACTATTCTATTAACTTGTCTTCTCGCTATTCTATATTCTATATAATCACATAGACATAGCAATAGAAGGCAAATCCTTAACCAAGTTGATAATTTTAGATACCTAGGGGCATTTATAACATCAGATAGAAGATGTACAACAGAGATTAGGAGCAGAATAGGGCAAGCAAAAGCCGCATTTCAGAAAATGAATAGTATCTGATGGAATAAGTCACTATCACTGAATGCAAGAAAGAGAGTGCTGAAATGCTATCTATAATCAGTTTTGCTGTATGGCAGAGAATCTTGGAATGTAAATGAAGAAGAAATTAGAAGCAACAGAGATGTGGTTCCTGAGACGAATGTTGCAAATTCCTTGGACTGCCAGAGTAATTAACAACGACTGCCTGAAAGAGGCTAATGAAACTAAAACATTATATACAACAATAAGAAAGAGACAAAAATCTTTCTTCGGTCATGTGATGAGAAGAGAGGCATTGGAGAACATCGTGACGACTGGGAAGATCGAGGGGAAGAGTGGCAGAGGCAGACAAAGAGAAATGATGCTGGATGGATTGAGACGGTGGCATGGAGGAATATCAGCAGCAGAGTTGATCCAGAAAACCAAAGACCGAGATCTGTGGAGAGCTATGAACGCCTACGACAGCTGGCAGGGCACTTGATGATGATGATGATGATGATGATGATGATGATGATGATGATGATGATGATGATGATGATGATGATGATGATGATGATGATGTAATCACACTCCTGTTTGCTCTTCAATCATTTGTTATATCTTTCCTTTTTGTCTTTTACAGCTTTATGTACCTCTGTGTGTTATTTTCTTTATCCGTGTTTTGCGTTTCAGTTTGGCTTTCAGTATCTAGATCGTTCCATTTATACCAGGTTTATATTTGTGAGTCTCTGTGCTTATAGAATGTGTTTGTTATATAGAGGCCGTTTTGGCTGCATGGCTATATCAGCCCACTTCCGTTATCATATATTTCATTATGTTGGTCTCCAAATGCTCCAAGATGTTTTTTCTATGCCCGTTCTGTTATGTTCTAGTCTTGCATTGAAGTCTCCCTTAACTATGATGTTGTCCTGTTTATCTATTTTATTTAGCACGTCATGGATGTCTTCGTATAATTCCTCGCATTCTTTCTTATAATTGTTTGTAGTACATAATGCGTATATATGTACATATGTTGTAATTGTTTGTTCTTTTATTCTCACTGGTATGATTCTTTCTGATACATATTTTATTTGTAGTATTCATCATGCTAGCATGGTTCAATGACTATTCCCAAACCATGTCTTGCCCTTTCTTGCTGTTTCAATCCAGAGTAGACAAACGTATAGCTGTTGTGGATCTCCTTGCATCTTCCCATGGCTGGTGTTGACCGGCTAGCAGACAAGATTAGCAGGTTGGCTGTAAACCATAACGTTAGAAAGGCAAGCGTGCCTATTGGTATTAACGACACAATGAACAACCAACAAATCACAGGTTCTCAACTGCTGGCACTCTTGAACGGATTACGTCACACTTTTCCTAACTCATCCATTTTTTTTCTCCTCCATCATATCACCGAGTTATGGACTTCAGCGCCGCCTAGCAGACATAAATAACAATATTTTGCAGAATTTCTGTTCTCAAAACAAGATATAGTTTATTAACAACACACCATCATTCACTTCACAGGCTGGCGCACCAAAAAGAGTCTTTATAAGGGTCAATTACATTTGTCTACATTGGGCACCAGCTTGCTCGCCAAAAATATCAAATATCCAGAACGGACACACCATACATCCAATACAGGATCGCGCCGGCCACTTTTAGCTACTCCATCTGAAACTCAAGCCAGACGACATATCCCGTCACATCAAGTACCATTAGGCCAGAAGTTCGCAGGCCACTCATAACCACTGCACCTAAAATTCAAGCCAGACGGGACACTTCCACAACATCAAGTCGTCCTTCACACAAGAGGGTAATAATTATAAAGATATTTTTCATATTCTCCCCAGAAAGGAACCAACTCTCTGCAACAACGACGTGCCACCACAACCACCTGTTAGCCACCAACCAGAGGCTGTAGTTGGTAGTCATTACATAACCATGAGACATCAATAGTACCCATTTCATTGTAACGCAGAATGGTTGCACCTCATACGTTATAGCCCAGCTACACTTCATCAAGCACTTATAATGTCGCTGTACCAACAACTAACACAACCTGGTATTTACTAAGAACTTAACACAAAGCTACACCGGATCTCGGTACAAGAAAGAGTCTCTCCTAGAACGTTTATCGGCATATTTGGTTATTAATTGATCTAGTAACGTATTAGGTTATATGTAACCACAAACATTGACTTGTTTTGACTTTATATTAATTGATAGTACTTAGCTGTACAGCCTTTATAATACTTTTAATTGTGTTTTTACTGTGAGTGAGGGGTTCTTCACTGCTCTTCCTTACGGATCTGTGTAAGTATTTGTATATATTGACAGAGATATTACTGTTTCTCTGTACTTTAGAGTGTGTATGGTAATAAGGGACGTAAGTTGTATTCACTTTGTGTGTGGGTGTTTTTATTTTTGTCTTTTTTGCTTTTAAACATGTGATTAAGCATTGTTTAAATGTCTAATAAGTACGAACACTGGTTCAGTAATAATGGGCTCAGAATCGGGCATGTAAACATTTGCCATCTATTAAGGAAACTGCCCGAACTATCACTTATATTTAATCAAAATTTTCACATGCTCAGCGTTAGCGAAAGTCGATTAAATAGTAACATCTCAAATGATGACATCGCTATCAGACGTTTTAAAACCATCAGAAGAGATCCCTAACAGAAACAAGAGACAGGTATTGCAGTTGATATTTCTAACTCGCTTAATGCCCACCGCAGCCTAGATTTTGAAACCTGTGAGATTGAGTGTGTATGACTTGAGGTTAAACTTCAAAATTGCATACCGCTAGTAGTTGGCTATCTTTATCGAAACCCCAGTGCAGGAAATATCTTCATCTTCTTCTTCTTCTTCAGCGTTCCGAGCCATTGAGGTTCTTTGCTTCAGATACAATCCGTCTCCATTCGTCTCTCTGGTGGACCTTCTCTTGCCAGTCGTTGATTCCAAGTGCTTGTAGGTCTGTATATGTATTATCTTTCCACTATCTTCTTGGTCTACCTCGGGGTCTACGGTCAGGAAATATCTGGTATGAAAAATTCACCGCTATGATAGATATAGTCTTTAGTAATGCGAGAGAAATAATACTGCTAGGGGACTTCAACATAGACACAAACGAATCAAACAAAACATGGGAAAATATAATAGAGTCATATAATTTTCAACAGTTAGTCAAACAAGCCATTAGAATAACTAAATCATCTGCAACACTTTTGGATCATATTTATACTACATGTGCTGACAACATCACAGAATGTACAGTACCTATAAACGCAATGAGCGATCACTACCCAGTATGTTGCACGTGGTCGAAAAGAGGCACCAAAACTCCAAAACACAAACATATAAGTATAAAATATAGAAATTACAAAAATTTAAATCTAGACGTCTTCTTACAAGACTTGCTCAACTCATCTCTGGACTATGTTTACCAGATTTCTGACCCAGACGATGCTCTGGACCACTGGCTAAAGACCTTTCTAAGTATATTTGATAAGCATGTTCCATTTAAGGAAGTTCGTTTTAAACATCACATTAAGCCACACAGGAGGTAGTTGAACTTATGAGAGACCGGGACAGGGCACATAAAAATAGAGATCTAACTATGTACCGTAGTCTGAGAAACAAAGTTCAATGTGCTATTCGAAAGGAACAGAAAAACTATTTTAAGAACTTAATAATAGATAAAACCAACACTAAAGATATATGGAAAGCAATTAATACCTTGACAAAGAAGCACACATCATCACAACATTACCATCAAATCAGGTTACATGTGATCAATTCAGTACATTCTTTCAGTCCGACATAAACCAACTGAAGGGTGCAATACCAGATGCGCCTCATGACATATATTTATTATCATCATTCAGTCTGTGAGAATAAATGCTACGGAGATATTCCCTCCAACATACCGCTAATGACTACCACAGAAGTATTTACTCATCTCAGTAATCTAAAAAAAACAATACCTCATCAGGACTAGATGGAATCAGTAATCAGATCGTTCGCTATCCTGCACCGACAATCTGCGAGTCACTAACTTTTATATATAATATCAATGTCTCACTAGAGGTGTCTTCCCATTAGCCTTTAAAATCGCTAAAATGTATCCCCATTTAAAAGCTGGTTCTCTAGACGATCGTCTCATGAGTAATTACAGGCCAATTTCCATATTATCCTCACTATCCAAACCGCTAGAAAAGCACATCCAGAAAACAACACTAGAGCACTTAGTTCGCCACAAACTAATAGTTGACAGTCAGTCAGGATTTCGACCAAAATATTCTTGCCATACGGCTCTAACAAACATGATAGAAAACTGGCACTAAAATATTAACAACAATACTTTATGTGGAGCGGTGTTTATAGACTTTAGAAAAACATTCGATGTGATAGATCATACTATTCTAATTAAAAAAAACTAGAAAAAAATGAAAGTAAGCTGTAATATAGTGACATTAATAAATCATTTTATTAGACAGAAAGCAAATAGTATCACACAATACATCTTTATCTCAAGCCATTGCCATTAATATTGGATAACCTTGCGGGTCTATTCTTGGCCCTCTGTTATGTGCCATTTATGTAAATGATCTTCCCTTACATCTGTCGTCGTCCTGCGATCTATTTGCAGATGACTGCACAGTATATACAAACACTATTGATCATAATGTGCTAGAATTATCCTTGCAACAGGAAATAAATAGAAGTTAACTGGAGTCATGCAAACCGTTTCTGAAATAAACTCTATGTTAATAGGAACAAGACAAAGACTTCACACTCTAAACTCGCCGAGAACTCTACAGCTGCACATTGGTAGCATGCCTATAGAAAGTGTAGCCGAGCACAAGGCATTGGGTCTTATCATAGATCAAAATCTAACCTTTAACTTACATGTTAATGCTCTCGTTAAACAAATTGTCAAACAAGTATACCAACTTGCCAAAATTAAACATTTCCTTGACGAAAACACAAGAAAGATATTCTATACTTCTCATATACAAACACTTTATTGATTACTGCTCCACAATCTGGGATTGATGATCCAAATCAATAACAAAACGCCTATAATAACTCCAGAAAAGGGCAGTGCGTTTAATTAATGGTGAAAAGCTTACCGAAAATTCTAACCTACATAAACGTCGTCTGTTACTGCCACTCCACAAACGCCTACTTTTTAATAAGGCCAAACTAATTCACAAAATCCTATTTCAAAGTGCTCCAAGCTACCTTTGGCCATTGATTAATATAACGTAAGACATAGCGAAAGATTGAAGAGATTAGAGCAAGAATTGCCATTGCGAAGGTAGCCTTTTGCAAGATGAAAAACATACTGACCAATAAAAAGATATCAATTGAAACGAGAAAAAGAGTGTTGAGGTGCTACATAGAACCAATGCTTTTGTATGGATGTGAAGCGTGGACAATAAGCAGTCAAGCTGAAAAACAGCTGATGGCTGTGAAAATGTGGTTTCTGAGGAAAATGCAAAGAATCCCATGGACGGACAGAAAAACCAATGAGCAAGTCCTTCAAGAAACAAATGAAGATAGTAAACTGATTTGAGTCATTAGACGTAGACAGTCAAGATTTTTTGGGCATGTTATGAGAAGAAATGAATTGGAGAACTTGGTGACGACTGATGGCAGAACATGACCGCCCACGCTTACCGGCATTGCCCATGATGGATGGATGGATAGCGAACAATTAAATATACTTCATGTCCCTAAACCTAGGATAGACATATAAAACAAGCTTAGCATACTCTGCCGCTCAGTTGTGGAACAATCTTCCACAAGAAATCAAAGACACCACCAATCATTATACATACATTCGCAACCTACTTGAACCTTACCTCAGTACAGACTACATGCCTTCATAAAAATAATAATGGTAAAGTATCTCAAACGACAACTAGCCAATAAACAGTCCCATGTGTATGGCACGTTACACTTTCTTTAGGTATCTATAATGCCCATGTTAGTAATGTATTATTGATTATTTTTCACGCATATAAATGCTTATTGTTCTTTTGTTGTCTAAGATTGCTTGCTTGTGTTCGCTGGCTTGAGCTCCAACGCGAAGTCCTGTATGTCGGATGAAGGCATCCTGTTGTCCAACATCAGTGTGATGTCATACAGGACCTGAGGTTTGCGTGAGTATCAGTTGTCCCATGTCTGGCTTATTGGTGTGCAGACTGGTGGATCCTCGCCATACAGGCAGACACTCTCCGACTTCGGAGGAATCGGCGATCCTACTGACTTTAGCAGGACCCCGAAGGGACCTGTTGCCCAGGACACTCGACGAGGACGCGTAAATAGGTCTTGGCCAGTATATAACCCGGCCATGGTGCCTTGGAAACACCTCTGCGTCCCGTTGTCTAATATTAGCTTCATAAGTGATGTTGAATGAAATAATGTATGAGGGGAATTAGAGAAGAAGTGCAGAATATCAGACGGGCCTGCGTGCCCAATTTTTAACCCTTTGAAAATACAGATTGTTCGTTCGTTCGTTCGTTCGTTCGTACCGTTGTCTATGATATTTTCCGCTTTGTCTTCTTCCTCTTCGTATGTCCCTCTCCCCTCCACCCCATTCTCCTCATTTTCCGCCTTCTCCTCATCCACCTCCTCTCCCCTCTTTCTCCTTCTCCTTTTTCTACTCCTCCTCCCAATCTTCCTCGTTTTCAACATCTTTCGCTTCCTCCTATGCTTTCTCTTCCCCTTTCTCTATGTGCCTCTCGCCTCTCTTCCTCCTCTCCCTATTTTTCTTCTTCTTCTTTTTCTTCTTCTTCTTCTTGTTCTTCTTGTTCTTCTTCTTCTTCTTCTTCTTCTTCTTCTTCTTCTTCTTCTTCTTCTTCTTCTTCTTCTTCTTCTTCTTCTTCTTCTTCTTCTTCTTCTTCTTCTTCTTCTTCTTCTTCTTCATCATCATCATCATCTTCGCACGCCTTTTTCTCTTCATCCTCCTTGTTTTCCTTCTTGATTTCCTTCTCTTCCTATTCCTCTTCCTCCTCATTCAGCTAATTATTGTTCTTACTACTTCTCCTCTTACTCCGCCTCTTTCACATCTTCACCCTCCTCCTTTTCTCGTCTTCATCCTCCTCTTTTCCTCGTCTTCATCCTCTTCTCTAGTCACATCTGATTAACGGGATTATGGTAGACAATTAACGTGATTATGGTAGACAACACGATTATGGTAGACAATTAACGCGATTATGGTAGACAACACGATTATGGTAGACAACACGATTATGGTAGACAATTAACGCGATTATGGTAGACAACACGATTATGGTAGACAATTAACGCGATATTTTAACTGTTAACCTGCTACTTCTTAGTTTCAATGTCAGTTGTATTTGTACATCAACTAACGATTATTTTAGTTGACTATTTAATTTCCACAATACATTTAGCACAGTTAATAACTAATATATACGTTACACAACCCACAACCACCCCCACCTGCACACATCTCCCACCCACCACATATCCCCACACCCACATCTCCCCACCCATACATATACTCCCACCCATCCCATAACCCATCATCAATCATCCACCAACATATCCTCCTCCACCCACTCACCCACAACCACCTAGCCAAACACACATCCCCACCCACACACACATCTCCCCGTCAACCCATACATCCCGCACGTACCCACACACAAATCCCCCACCCACCCATACAATCCCACCCCGCCCACCCACACACACATCCCCCATCCCCCAACCTACTATTATGATCAAACTCCCACACTTTACACACACATACAGTGACGATTGTCGTGAGCATTGTCGCAAAATTGTAAAGAAAATGGAGAAAAATTGTACATATACATTTTGTAACTTAAAAATTAGTGATGCAATTCAACTCTCCCTCTCTCTCTCTCTCTCTCTCTCTCTCTCTCTCTCTCTCTCTCTCTCTCTCTCTCTCTCTCTCTCTCTCTCTCTCTCTCTCTCTCTCACTCTCTCTCTCTCCCATACTCTCTCATTCTCTCACCCACTCTACAGTGATGTACATGTGTTCATGTTATAAATTATAACATCAGTTGGCATTCAAAATGGTAATATGAACATGAGAATACACAACATATATGGAATAGCATGTTACATGATATGCGTTCGCTTAAATATCTCTCTCTCTCTCTCTCTCTCTCTCTCTCTCTCTCTCTCTCTCTCTCTCTCTCTCTCTCTCTCTCTCTCTCTCTCTTTGTCTGTCTTTCTCGCTCTCTTCTCACTAACACACACCCATAGACACTCACAAACAATGGCCGCACACATACACACATTAACAATACCATTCTTCCACTGTCTTCTCTCGTTCGCTAACTCCCCCTCTCTCTCTCTCTCTCTCTCTCTCTCTCTCTCTCTCTCTCTCTCTCTCTCTCTTTCTCTCTCTCTCACTCGCAATCACCATTTCACCCATTAAGTCACTCTCTCTCTCTTTCATTTACTCAATATCACACTCTCTTTCACTCTAACTCACACACAGACAGACACACACCCTCTCGCTATCAAATACACACTCCCTCGCGTGCGCAAGAAAGCATATACACATACACACACGAGCATACACACAATATACACACGCAAATACACACATATCCCCACGCACACATACACACACATATACACATACTTACACACACACACACACAAATACACACTCCCTCGCATACATTGCATGCATGCACACATACACACAATCATGCACTCACATACACGAACTATATATATATATATATATATATATATATATATATATATATATATATATATATATATATACTCACATACACACATATACACCCGCACATACATATAAACACACTCATACATTTACGCACACATATAAACATACTTACACACACAAGCACACATACAAACACACATTTACACACACTTACACATACACACCCACATTCAGACGTGCACACACATACACACACATAAACACACGCATACACACATATGGACACACGTACATACTAACCCATCCACCCACACACTTACTCACACATACACGCTGCCTCACATAATCTCACCCTCTCACTCACTTATTTACTCTCTAAACCACACTAACTTACTCTCTTACAAGCACAGACAAGTACACACACACACACACACATACACACACACATTCACCCACTCTCTCTCTCTTTCTCACCCTTCAATCACCTGGACATCCCACACCTCCCCACCTCTCACACATCTCCCCTCTCACACAAATCTCCACCCATAAACACATTCCCCCCCCCCCCACACACACCCCCCACATACCTTCCCCATACACATCCCCGCCCACACATCTCCCCACCAACTCACACATCCTCCACCTACAAACATTCTCGCATCCCACACATACATTTTCCACCCACTCACATTTACCCCATCCACACTCACACACTCCCACCCACGCAGACATATCCCATTCACAGACACCCCCACACTCATCCCCCACACCCATTACACACTCATCCCCCAACCCACACAATCTCCTACACACCTAGAGAGAGAGAGAGAGAGAGAGAGAGAGAGAGAGAGAGAGAGAGAGAGAGAGAGAGAGCTGAGCAGATGCATGTCATGTAACACGCAAGTTATGTAACACGCGAATCCGTATGTTTGTGTATTCTCATCTGTCATATTATCAGTTAAATACCATTTGATTTTATCATGTATAATATAAACTTATGTACATTACTGTAGTTTGAGTGAGAGAGTCAGTGAGTGTGAATGAGAGACAGAATGAGTGAGCATGAGAGTGAATGTGTGTGTATGTGTGTGTGTGTGTGTGCCTTCTCTGTGTGTATCTCTGTGTGTGGGAGCATCACTATGTTTACGTCACATACTTTTTATGTACACATTTTTCTCCATGTTTAACATTTTTATGAGACTGCTCATGACAATTGTCAGTGTATGTGTGTGAGTAAAGTGTGGGAGTTTCTTCATACTAGTTTCAATGCTAACGTGAGACATTTTGTATGTGTCTAGATGTGAGGAGGTGTGAGTGTGTGTGGAGGATGTGTGTGAGTGTGGGAATATGTGTGGGTGGGGGATGTGTGGGTGGGGGATGTGTGGGTGGGGTATGCGTCTGGATGGATTGGGGTGTGTGGGTTTTTGTGGGTAGTGATATTTGTGAGTGTTGGTGGGATGTGTGGATGGATGTGTGGGGGTGAAAGTAGGGGTGTGGGAATGGGTGTGGAGGATGTGTGTATGGGTGGAGGATATGTGTATGGGATGGGTGTGGGGTGTGTGTGTTTATGTGGGTGGAGATGTGTGGTGGTTTGAGGAAGTATGTGTGGGTGGCGGGGTTGTGTGGGTAGGGGATTGTCTTGGGTGGATTGGGGATGCAAGGGCGGGTGGGGAGAAGTGTATGGTGTGTGGGTTTGAGATCTGTGTGCGGTGTGTTGGTGGGGGATGTGTGCATTGTGTGTGGGTGGGGGTGTGGTGGTATGGGTGAGGATATGTGTGTGGGTAGGGGATAGTGTGTGGTGTGGGGGATGTGTGTGATGGGTGCGGGGAATGTGAGTATGGGTGGGGTATATGTGTGGGTGAGTAGGGGATGTGTGGTGGTTGGGGGAAGTATGTGGGTGGGAGATGTGTGCGTGGATGGGGAATGTGAGGGTGGGGTGTGTGAGTGGCTTAGGGATGTGTAGGTGGGTGAGGGATGTGCATGTGTCGGGGTGGGATGCGTGAGTGGGTGGAAGATAAGTGTGGGTAGGGGTATTGTGATCGAGAGATGTTTGGTTGGGGGTGGGTGGGGGTGTGAGGGTGCGTAGTGAAGGATGTGTGCGTGAGTGAGTGTGTGTTGGTGGACGGGTAGGGAATGCGTGTGTGGGTGGGGAGAGGTGTGTGGTGTGTTGGTTAGGGATATTGTGTGGGTGAGGTATATGTGTGTGGATGGGGGATTTTCGTGGTGTGTGGGTGGGGGTATGTTGGGTGGATTGGTAAGGGTATCCGTGTGGGTGTGGGTGGGAATAGTGTGTGGTATGTGGGTGGGGGATATATGTGTGGTGAGGGATATGTGTGTGTGCGGTGCGTGGGTTGGGAATATTGCGTGGTAGGGGATGTATGTGATGTGCGGGTGGGGGATTGTGTAGTGGGGGATTGGGTTAAGGCATGAATGGGTGGGTGGAGGATGTATGTGTGGGTGGTGCGGTGTGTGTGTGTGTGTGAGTGGATTGGGGATGTATGGGTGGTTAGGGAGATGTGTGTGTGTGGGGGGGGTGGGGGGATTGTGTGCGTGGGTGGGAAATATGTGGTCAATGGAGATGTGGCTGGGGGATGGGTGGTTTGAGGTGTGGATGGGGAGAGGAATGTGTGGGTTAGGATGTGTATGTGGGTGGAGCGTGGGATATGTGGGTTGGTGGGGGAATGTTTGTGGGTGGCGAGTGTGTTTTGGTTGGGGGAACAGGTGAGGGGAGTGTGGGTGGGGGATGTGCGGGAGGGGGATGGGTCGGTTAGGTGGGGTATGTATGTGTCCCTTGGTGTGCGTGTGTATGGGTAGGTGGGGGTGTGTGTGTGGGTGGGGTGATTTATGGGTACGTGGGAGATGGGCCTCATAACATGGTAATTTGCCTTGTTTATGTTTACAACATTCATTTCACAATGTTTATTTTTCTTCCTATGTAAATGTATAATGCTCTTGATGAACGAAAGACGAGTGATTGGAAGGGCCGAATGTAAGACGGGCCTGCGCGCCCAATTTGTGACCCTAATAAAGTTGATTTGATTTAAGTTGATTTGATTTGCCTTTCTCCACCAATATGCTGCAAGGGTGGTGGACGCTGCCATGGTACCCCAGGACACCCAATCTACACACTGTAGTGAGTGCAAGAGAAACCAGCGCCAGATCAATAGCACTGTCCTCATCACCTGGGCGGCTTGCTGTTCTGGTGATACAGCCACTGTTGATACAAACTAGGTCAATGGTTCCAAGTGCAGTCTCGAGCTCCTCCCCTATGTGTTGGAGGAAATGTTTCCCCATGATCTGCCTTTAGCGTTGAAATTGCCACAGAAAAGGACATTATTTTCATGACCTAATAAGTCACTTAAGCACTGCCACTTCTGGGGACTCCACACTCGCTTTAAGGGCATAAACATTATCCAACACGAATGGTAGACCGGATTGATCTCTGACCGCCTGTATCTGTATGTCGTTATTGTCTCAGCTGGACATGTTTAGCTCTGAAGCAACCACACTGTCGTGGATGAGAATCACCATTCCCTGATGTCGCTTGTTGTAGAAACATTTCAAACCGACCATTTTGAGTAGCTGATCACCCATTCTCGTCTCCTGGAGTGCTACAATGTCGTTCCTGTAAACCAGATTTTCAAGAATAGTGCCACGTTGTTTTACGCTGGCGCAGTTCCAATATAGGATGTGAGTGTACCTGAAGCGCAGGCGGTCAAATTTAAGTCTAAAACGTCTTACCCCTCCACGCTTGCGTCGCTTGCGGCCACCACGTTGATCTCGTCGCCTTGTCTTGTTGACTGCCTTCCGCAAGGAACACACAAAATGTTCCACCATGTTAAAAAGACCGAACACCACAGAACCACACACGCTGAGAAAATCCACTCAAGGATTGCTTCGCTCAATGCACGAAACTCCGTAGCATCGGTGCAGATCTTGAAAAGAAACTCCTGGTTTTACATCCTAGGCACACAAATTACATGTAGAGGATGAAAACATCCATCTCCTACGCGAAAAAGGTAACGGTCACATAAACAAAACAACCGTCCGTCGCCATCTTGACCGGAAGTCTAGACTGGGCATGCATGGAAACCTCCCCAATGATGAATCAAGGGCCGAGAAGGAAACCCCTTAGGCGCTGGATATGAGAAGTCGGAAGGAAACCGCCCAAACGACGGATAAGCATTATGCACTATCTCTTACGCTGGACAAACATCCCGCTCAACCAAGACCCAAGAAAACGATAATAGACGACAAACGGCGGGCCATTCTTGTCTTAAGGCCAACGCAAGTCAAACGCAAGTAACAAAATTCCAAGCAAGAACGGGAACGAATGATAATAAGCCCAAGTCTAGCGGGCCCTCTTCAGGTTCAGTCCTTCTAAGGGTCATATAAGGAAACTCCAAAACGGGGAGGATGGTGGGTGTAAACTGATAATGACAGCAGAACAGGGAAAACAAGAACGCGTAGAGCACAAGAGGAATGGAGGAAAATGGAAACGAGGAACCTTGCCAGGAATGTATTACTGAAAGTCGTATAATGCGCAAAGGTCCAGGACAATTTACACCGCACTACGAACCACTACAATTATAACCAAGACATGCATGGGGCGCACGTGGAAGTCCTGAGTACAACGCAAGTGCTTACAATCCACCTCGTATATGGTACCAAAAATAAACTCCCCGTTTGCGTTTACGTGTGTGTGTGTGTGAGTGTGTGTGTGTGTGTGTGTGTGTGTGTGTGTGTGTGTGTGTCACAGCCTACCTGCTTCAATGGGTGCTTGGAGCTAGGACAAAATCTGAATCGCAGGCTGTAAAACCAATGCACAAGGTACTAATAAAAAGAAAAATAGAAACCTCAAGCTACGGCTTGCAACCTGGAACGTGAGATCCATGTGTCCAGGATTTTACACTGACTTGGCCAATATTGACGATGTGAGAAAAACGGCTGTGATTTATGCTGAACTGAATCGTCTTATCATTGATGCCAATGGCCTGCAGGAGACTAGCTCGCTGAGGAAGGTTCACTCAGAGAAAACAATTTCACCTTTTTTGGAAGGGTAGAGGATAGGCAGAAAAAAAGGCAACGCTGTGTCGGCTTTGCAGTGAAGAATTCGCATCTGGATCTCCGTGATCAAGGCAGTTCCAAAATCCGACTACATTTATATGCTCGGTGATTGCAATGCTCGTGTGGGCAATGAATCGAGTTCAAGGCAGTGTGCCTTGGAAAATACAACATCGGTCGCATAAATGAAAATGGGCAAAGGCTGCTAGAGCATTGCACCAGAAATGACCTATATATTACAAAATCCTTTGTGTAAAACAAAAGAGCTGCATAAGGTCACATGTAAAAATCCAAGATCCGGCCATTGGCACCAGCTGGACTTCATTACACGGAGACAACATCTGAACCATACATCATTGACTCGAAGTTACCACAGTGATGACCGTGATACGGATCATTCTTTGCTTGTTGCAAGGGTTAGACTGAGACCAAAGAGAATCTACACAGCTAAACACAAATCTAGCCACAGGATTAGTATTATTAACACTCACAATCCTGAAAAGTGCTTTCAGTTTCAACAGCAACTTGAAGACACTTTTACTGATACACCAGAAAATTGTACAGTAAGTAAAAAGTGGGGTAACATTAAGAAACCTCTTCATAAAACTGCCGTAGGGGTTTACGGCACTGTGGATAATAAGAGACAGTTATGGTTTGCAGCAAGCAGCCAGACTCCGCAGCCCTTGATTGATAAGAAGATTATAGCTCTCTTAAGAAACAAGGAAAGACCAACGCATAACACTCTGAGTGAGCTATAGCAAGCTAGGAAGGATGTGCAAAAGGCTGCCAGGCAGTGTGCAAATGACTATTGGATCAAGTTATGAAAGCCCATTCAAATCGCAAGTGATAAGGGAAACATCAGAAGTATGTATGAAGGAATAAAGAAAGCCTGTGGTCCAATGATCACAAGAAGTGCACCATTGAAAACCTTGACTGGAGAAATCATCACTGATAAGAAACAGCAGATGGATAGATGGGTAGAGCACTATTTGGAGTGTCAGCAACCCACTTGCGACAGGCATACACGGATTCTCTTCTTTTGCACTAAACGAAAGTGATAACTCGTCTCGTTTGCAAAAGGATACATTTTTATTCGGAGCAGATTATACACAGGCTCCACGAGCGGAATACCACAACGGTATTAAACATCTTATAATATGATGATGATAAGATGGGATGAGAGGATGATATAACTATTATAATCACTGAAGCTAAGCTAGGCTATTATACTATTATACTGTCCTTTATAACTACAAAGTCTTCCTAGCGGAATACGCGTCTGATTCCGACGCCGTCTCGGTCCTGTCTGAGCTCGCTGAGCGTGGCGTGTTCAGCCACTAGCAATTCAGCTCAGCGTGCGATGCTTGGTTTACGTGCTGGGCCCTGGGCTGTGTTGAGCACAGTTACGTGGTCCTCACCTCGTGAGCTAGGTTTCCCCGGTTCTTGGGTAACACCAGCTCAATTGCACTGGTTGCCCTTCTTGTTGACACAAGTGTGTCCCGTTATAGCTATTTATAGCGTTGGTGTCTCTCCTGTCTGGTCTCCTGTCCTATTACGTCACCTGTCCCCTAATAAGCTCTGTTTTAGCTCTCTCAGAGCTTAGAGCTTCCTCTCAAGTCTTTGACAGGCTCTCGTTCCTCCCCTGTTGTGTTACAAACTTTTAAGTTGTGGGGGTAACACAAGTAATGTTACAAAAATTGGCTGTCTAATTTTGTCGAAGACTTGATGAGTTTTCTACTTTTCTTATGGGAATAGGACAAGATCTCTCATTTCCTTCGTCACACTCTTGTATTTCTTCACTTGGTTAATTGAGTAGCTCATTCCACTAGTACAGTTGGCTTTAAACTGTCATTATATTTACGAGAATTGTATGATCCGGAACCATGCCATATGGCCTGTCCTCCGATTGTCCAAAATTAACAACCCCAACAACTTGCCTCTATCAAGAGTGCAAAACATGGACAATAAAATGTTCATGCTCTCATATAATAATTGCCCCAACTCGTATACGTGTTCTATGTGCAACTCTTCACCTTTTAGCTTCCGCTTGTGAAAGAATCTTTAAGTGTTACATTAAGGTATTTTTAGAGATATTATTGTGTCCCCTGTTGAAATAGTTATGGTTCTTTGCAAGTAATGGTGTATGTTCGATTATCTGTTTGTTTTTCTGGTTGGTTGTGTGTTCTCTAATAAACTACAGTGTACTTAACTAACTGACATGTGTATGCGTTTCTAATTTACGTGTGTGTATTATTTCGAGCGCCGTAAAGCGGTTTACTGTAGTCACAACTGAGTGTGTTATCTTAATTTATGTCTACAGTGCCGTTTTAAGATGCTCAAAATATGTTCCCTATGTTTAACACTAAAGTATGGCTACTACACACTTATAAAAATAGACAACACATTGGTTACACAGATTGACACAGACAAGTTAAAATAAGTCGTTTTAAGCGGTGAAAAAATTTCCGCTACATCTCTCTCACACTCCTAATTTAATGTATTTCTCTCTATCATTCACGCATCTTTCGTTCTCTTTTCTCTCTCATTCACGCATCTTTCGTTCAACTTTCATTCAAAATTGGTTTTAAAATATTTGGTCGTCATTACAATCTGATATTGAATCGCCTTGACTGTATGGCTTGATCAACCCTTTATATTTGGAGAATTTATTCTGTTCTTCATGGCTTTTTCAATTTCGTAGAGGCTATCTGGATGTTAGAGTCAATCTCCATTTCTTTCATCTTTAACTTCGTTTGTGACTCTACCTCTATCTGTTTATGCTTGGTGGCATCGTCCATCTCTATCTGCTTCTGTTTAGTGGCATCGTCCATCTCTATCTGTTTCTGTTTTATTTCCATTTCCTGTTGTTTGGTGGCATGGTCTAAATCTAATTTCTTTTGCCTGGTAGTTTCTTCCAACTCCTTTATTTCTTTTAGATGTTGCCTTTCCCTTGCTCTTTCATCTCTCTCTAGAGCAGCTTTTCTCTCTGTCTCTTCTCTGTATCTTTCATTTGCCCATTTCTCTAGTTTGTCTCCAGTATACTCTAGTACTTTACCAGCCTGGATGAAGTCATTTAGTGATGACATTATGAGGCTGTATGTTATCAGACAATTAATAGCAAAATACTTTTCCAATACAATTACACAATTCTCGTATGTTAAATATTTACAAGATTTGCTGAAAAGGAGTGCTAAGTTAAGGGTGCATATCAAAATTAGAGAAAAATATACTCATCTAATCTTGTAGCAAAATATGGCCCTTGGGATGTTTCGTCGCTGTCTTCCCGTACAAACGGCTGATGGCCTCGAATTTATACTGATGTTTCTGTTTATTAGAACATCCAAATTTTAGCAACATGCATGGAATGTGTCATACATGTGGTTAATTGAGATAACAATGTTTCAACGAATGGCAAAATTCAAATGTGGCATAGATGATAATGATCAATGTAGATGATATGATTGTATGATAGTCTGAATGAACGTCAATGAATGTAAATGTCGTCTTGTCTTCCCTTTTCGTTTCTGACTAGCTGCGCTGTACGATTCTAGCTTAACCTCTAATTTCCTACTGTTGTGCGAAAAAAAAAATTGTTTATGCATAAATACTAACGTGATTGTGATAGATGTTGACATTCTGATAGTATTGAACACATGATGATTAAACTTTCAATTTGTACACAATCAGTTTATGTTTCACACGATTTCGTGTAAATAATTTACATAAATCATATGCTAATGATACCTTTCATCACACAATACATTGCTATTTTTATCACTGCTACGTTCAATTAACTAGCACAACTTTAGCGGTGGTTCAAGCCCCACGAGAAATTATCACGTGGTATCTTGGCTATTAGCAATGCGTGGTGGTTGAAAATAACACAGCAATGGTATTTTAACAAATGCTATCCAAAATGAGCCAAATTGGTGGCTAATGGTAGTGAACGGTAGTTCAGGAGTTTATTACACTGGTATCATTATTGGTAGTGAGCGGTTGTTCAGGTAATTCTGACACCAAATGTATGTTATCTTGGTGTCAGATAGTGTCCTGGTGTCAGCTTGTTTCTACCTGGTAATGAGCGGTGATTCAAGCACTTCTGACACCAAATAGTATCCTATCTTGGTGTCAGATGGTGTCCACCTGGTAATGAGCGGTGATTCAAGCACTTCTGACACCAAATAGTATCCTGCCTGTCAGCAACACACTTGCGACAGGCATACACGGATTCTCTTCTTTTGCACTAAACGAAAGTGATAACCCGTCTCGTTTGCAAAAGGATACATTTTTATTCGGAGCAGATTATACACAGGCTCCACGAGCGGAATACCACAACGGTATTAAAAATCTTATAATATGATGATGATAAGATGGGATGATAGGATGATATAACTATTATAATCACTGAAGCTAAGCTAGGCTATTATACTATTATACTGTCCTTTATAACTACAAAGTCTTCCTAGCGGAATACACGTCTTATTCCGACGCCGTCTCGGTCCTGTCTGAGCTCGCTGAGCGTGGCGTGTTCAGCCACTAGCAATTCAGCTCAGCGTGCGATGCTTGGTTTACGTGCTGGGCCCTGGGCTGTGTTGAGCACAGTTACGTGGTCCTCACCTCGTGAGCTAGGTTTCCCCGGTTCTTGGGTAACACCAGCTCAATTGCACTGGTTGCCCTTCTTGTTGACACAAGTGTCAAAGTCTCACATCTGAGGTTGCGACGCGTTGGCTGTGCCAACGCCAGGCGACATAACAACGCGCAACCCTGAGTGATGTTAAACACTACAGAGGGAATGCGGCGTCTTCGACGACGCCCGTATAAGCAGCCAAGCACAGCAACTGAGCGACGCTTAAACAACCGCTGATCAGCGGTACACCCCGTCAACCTTGCAGGGGTCACACCAGCTGGCTTGAGCGCCGACTAGCGTGTAGAACGAAAGGCCAGGCAGACCGGGTTAGGCGTTTGTATGAACAGGTCGCATGAGTCTGCGAGTGGTTTTGAATCTGCATTGAGAGCTAGCCTGTGCGACAGTGGGAGACTGGTTCAAACGCTTGAGTATTTTGGCTTGTAAGTGATATGTATATTCATTGCATGTATCCGTATGTATTGTATTGATATTGTTCATGCTGTAATGATTGCTATGGATTGTCATTGCGCGATGTCTGTGCGATAATGAATGCAGCGCGTAAATAAAGCTTGTAAATAACATTTTCGGATATTCACTTCGTGTGATTTGATAGTTTGATACTGCTTCACACTTGCCAGAAAACGAGCTACTTATCTTGCTCTACGCAAGACTCTTTACAAGTACGAACGTGGGTTTCTCGTCCGAGTTTTGAACTGAATACAAACTTGTAGATTTTTTTTGTCCGAGTTTTTTAATCGAATGTGAAGATGTCGATAGAAGTGCGCAAGTCATAGATTAGGGTAAAGTAACGGTTAAATAGTGTTGATTTCATTAAATTATAAGTGTGAAGACATTATTTGAAGCCGACCGAGGCGTCTTCATACTTATCGTTAAATTCAACCAATTTAAGAACTAACATCCAAAATGGCGGCCGTGCCCTTGAGTGACATTGAGTAGGGTTAGTGTGAGCGTGAAAGTTGTTGATTGTGGTAACGACTAACAATAATACTTGACAGCATACAAACCTATACAGACTTCAGTGACATTACATACACCATACATTTACAAACGTTCTAATTTCGTTTAGTTTCAAAAGTACAGGTATTTTTGGTGTCAACTTTACCTGAGCCTTGTGAACTCCAAAATTATTTTTGTGCGTCAACCCGAAGTACGTTCCAGTGTGATTTCGAGCACCACTGAACAGCACAGTGCCCAAGGATTACTTGAGTATAAATTTTTTTTTCATTCCTCTTTATACTTTCGTTAGGTTGGCTTTAAACATCAACTGTGCTAGAAATAATTGTAAATTACTAACATCATAAGTAATTTTGTTTATACGCATTTCATCATACGTATTGTTCATCATGTCTACTTTAAACGATTTCATTGAAATGGGTTTAAAAATGAATATGTCTGGTGAGGGATTGAGAGCATGGAGTGAAAGTAAATATACAGAATATCTCTTGAAACAGGAGCAAATTATTGAGCGGAATGAGAGAGCGGCCGAAAGGGATGAGAGAGCAGCCGAAAGGGCGTTAAAAATGAAGGAGGCAGACTTAGAAGCTGCTCTAAAGGAATCAGAAGCTGCTTTAAAGCTTCAACAAGCACAATCAGAAGCTGCTCTAAAGGACTCAGAAGCTGCTCTAAAGCTTCAACAGGCACAATCAGAAGCTGCTCTAAAGCTTCAACAAACACAATCAGAAGCTGCTCTAAAGCTTCAACAAGCACAATCAGAAGCTGCTCTAAAACAGTCAGAAGCGGCAGTGAGGCAAGCTGAGATCTTAGCCCAAAGTAAGAGAGAAGAGCAAGAAACACAACTGAAAATTGAACAGCTAAAATCTGAATCTTCTAAAGATAAAGCTAATAAAGAAACAGACAAAGATCAACCTCACAAGAAATACCAAGGTCTAATTAAAGGTTACAACACAGGTGATTGCATAGCAGCATTCACCCAAAATTTTGAATTTGTCATGGATCATTATAAAATTCCAAAACTTGAATGGGGTATAGTATATGTAAGACGTCTTTCTGGGGAACCTCTGAAAGTCATAGAGTCGATCCCAAATGACCTGAAAGAAGATTATCTGTACATTAAAGCGAAAATTATGTCACATTTTTTACTGGATGAATCAGGTTATAGAGAACAGTTTAGGAAGTTGTCTCCTAAGCCTACATACACATTCTCTGATCACATCTCAGAAATTCAGAATATTTTTTCTAAATGGCTGTCAGCAGCCAAAGTAAATGGAAGTTATGACAAATTAGTTGATCTTATGTTCAGAGATAAGATTATCACATCTCTCCCACCCCCCTTTTCTAAATTTTTCTTGGAATGTCAGTGTGAAAGTGTCCAACAGATTGAAAGTCGTGGCTCTGTTTATTTTGCAGCCAATAAGCATTGTTTCTCTAGTAGTCTGACCAGCACAGACTTTGTAGCAGCAGCTACATATGGCAAATATCAGTCAGGGTCAAATAACAAACAAAGACCTTATAAACAAGCTGCAGAGAAATTTTATCACTGCAGATATTGCCAATTCTCACACAGTGAGAATGATATGTGTGACCAACATCCTGGGTACACTGCTTACTTGAAAAATTACATTTCTAAGCAAGATAAAGAAAGGAAGAACTACAGAAAACTTACCAAATGTTATCTTTGTAAGGCTTTTGGTCACTGGCGTAAGGATTGTAAAGGCAAGGCAATAACCAGAAAGGCTAATGCAGCCATGTTTGACAGTTCTTCTTCAGAAGATGAAAGTGTACAAGATCACACAGTAAACTCAGCACATTCCATTGATGTGTTCCATCATGAAAAATGTACCATTTGTGATCAGTTTCATGAGGATGGCGTGTTAACATGCGGCCATTCCATGCATGTTACCAATGAGGAGGCCAATTTTGTAGTAAACTCCCAAGGTAAATTAAACATCCACCAGGGGTATGTTAATGGTAGAGCTGCCACAGTTTTACGTGATAGCGGAAGTAGTCTTAATGGTGTAAAGAGAGATCATATTCTACCATCACAATATAGTGGTAAATATGTCACATGCAGGACATTCTCAGGGAACATAGAGAAATATACACTTGCATGGCCATATATAACTACACCATTCCTTACAGGAAAGGTTAAATGCGCAGCATTAACCAATCCTTGCTGCGATGTTATCATTGGAAACCTTCCTGAAGTGAATGACATGCCACACGACAGTAATACATCAACTGTCATTTGTAATATTGATACTACCATTTCACCTTCATCACAAATCACCATTCATGATGTATTACCACCTGTAACTGATTGTACAAATGCCAATCTGGCTACTCCAGAACATACATGTAATTGTGTGAATGTGACATCAACATGTGATGAGAATGATCGTTGTGATGTAATAAATGCAGTGACTAGATCTACTGCACAGATGCAAGATCGAATCGATCAGACAGAGGCTTTACAACGAGTAAGTCCAGTTGTAACATCTCCCGAGACAACTAGGGAGAAGTTTATAACATCTCAGAAAGCCGATCGATCTTTGCAAAAGTATTTTAATCTTGTAGGCCAAAAGCCAAGAGTAGCAAAGAATGCTCAATGGTACTTTGCTCTGAAGAACGGAATTCTAACACGGTACTACACCAAAGGTTCCAGCACTATAGAACAAACAGTGCTACCGTTAGAAAACCGCAAGCAAGCATTGAATATAGCTCATGACATACCCTTTGCAGGACACATGACGTATGTTAAAACTAGAGCAAGGTTACTTACTCAATTTTATTGGCCTAAGTTTTGCAACGATACCAAACAGTATTGCAGATCGTGTGACATCTGTCAAAAGCTTGTCAAAAAGGGTAAACACCCACAAGCTGAATTGCAAGTTACTGATTTGGCTAGTAGACCGTTTGAAAAGATCTCGGTCGATTTAGTTTGTCCTCTTAACCATGTAACATCAAGAGGTAATAGGTACATTGTAACACTCATTGAACTATGTAGTCGGTGGCCGGAAGCAATTACAATGAAGAACATAACTTCCAAAGACATCATGGAAGTGTTCTTTCATATTTTTGCGAGGGTAGGATTCCCTGATACCATCATTTCAGATCGGGGTAGCCAGTTTATTGCCTCAGCTACACAAGCCTTTACCAAGATGTTGGGTGTTAAACAATGCTTCAACAGTCCCTACCACCCGCATTCGACCGGTATCGTAGAAAAGATTAACGGCGATATGAAACATATGCTCTCTAAAGTAACCCAAGAACACCCTGAAGATTGGGATACTTATCTGCCTGCAATTTTGTTTGCATATAGGGAAGTGCCCCATTCCAGCACTGGGTTCTCACCATTCGAAATGTTATATGGTGCACAACCACGCGGCCCATTATCTCTGTATGAATCTATGTTGACTGAAAGTACAACT
This sequence comes from Cepaea nemoralis, assembly GCA_014155875.1. Lineage (NCBI taxonomy): Eukaryota > Metazoa > Mollusca > Gastropoda > Stylommatophora > Helicidae > Cepaea > Cepaea nemoralis. The sequence continues at coordinate 160,213 of JACEFZ010008339.1, forward strand.
TTGCCTAAACCCATTTCACCATATGAACATGTAACATCATTGCGTGACAGAAATATGAAATCATGTGTGTTAGCTAAAGAAGCTCTCCAAAAATCAGGAGCTATCTACCGACAATATGCTAACAGAGGAAATAGAACTATTACACTGACACCAGGACAGGACGTTCTTCTTCTTTTGCCAAGTGATAGACATCTCCTCACTGACTCATGGCAAGGACCCTTCAAAGTACTACGACAAATATTCGACGGTAGATTACGAAATTGCAGTTAGGGACAAACACAAAATTTTCCACATTAACATGCTCAAACCATATTACCACAGACAAGACGACCAAGTAGAAACTGCAGCAAGGTTGATTTTTTTGCAATTTAGGTTGATTTCTGTAGTGTGTGTGACAGGTGTGTATTATCGTCGTTGAAGTCCAAATCATCAAGTTACTTTGTGAGGGCCCGCTCAACCCCGTGTCTGTCGGTAGTGACTGTTGTCTTTATTACCGGTCTACTACTGGCACCATGCCGTCTCGATAGACGATAGTTTGTTACTTTGTACTTCAAAAAATTATAATAACTGAAATCCATGGCAGGGACCACGGACGAAGTTATACCTCTCCATAGCACAAAGCTCGGGCTGAAATATAGAGACCACGTGTTGCTTATGCAGCATGATCCCTCTCTCGACCGGTCTAATTTACTCAAGAGGAAAGGTAACAACAACTATTTATAGAATAAGGCAAATATTAGAATTTGCCGGGTAAGTAAAGCAATGCCCATATTGCAGGCCTGTCGGACTGTCCATCCTATTACCAGACTAGAGACAGTACCAACATACATACATACATACATACATACATACATACATACATACATACATACACACACACATACATACATACATACATACATACACACACACACACACACACACACACACACACACGCACGCACGCACGCACGCATGCACGCATGCATGCATGCATGCATGCATACATACATACATACATACATACATACATACATACATACATACAACAAACATGCATCAACCATACAAGAAGTTAGAAGCTATAGAGGAGCTTTGTGCCACAGCGACCACTTCCTCGTTGGGGCAAAATTTAAAATAAAACTTAAGAGAGCTTTCTACGCTAAACTACAAAGGTTACACCCAACATATAACAGAGAAGAACTACAAGAAATTACAGTCAAAGAGAAATTTGCAGATGAAATAAAATGTAAACTTGAAATTCTACAAAACCCGTTGGAGGAAAGCGTTGACCAAACTTGGTTGAACATCAAGAATACAATTCAATCTACCGCAAAAGAATGTCTCGGTGTGTTAACCACGCATAGAAAGAACAGATGGTTAAATCCAAAATGTGAAGAAGCAGTCATTAGGAAAAAGAATGCCAGACAGCTATGGCTAAATGACATCAAAATCATCCAAAAGGAAGAGCAATTATAGAAATGAATGTAAAGAGGCTACAAAAATAGTTCGACAGCAGAAGCGAGAATATATGAGTAATATAATCAAAGATATGGAAACTAATCACCAGAAAAACGAATCCATAAAGTTTTTTAAAGAACTGAAGTCAAGGAAACGAGGGCACCAACACAACACATATAGTTTAAAAGACAAAAATGGGATTATGATAAATGCCAATTAGGAAATGTGCAACACATGGAAAGAATAATTTGTTGAATTACTAAATTGTGAAGCTCCAAGTAACACTTTCCCACAGTCTGAGGTTCTAACGTGTGAACCATAAATTGAAGAACCTGCATTTGAAGAAATCCTATATGTAATCACACGACTTAAAAACAATAATGCAACTGGAGCTGATGGAATTGCTGCTGAATTTATAATTACATCTAAAGCTATACGAACTAATAATAAAAATCTGGAGGACTGAAGAATTACCCCATGACTGGAAAGAGTCATTATTGATACCTATCTTTAAGAAAGGAGACAAGTTCCAGTGTGAAAATTATAGAGGAATATCACTACTGTCCATAAGCTATAAGATACTATCCGCAGTATTACTAAATAGACTAAAACCATATTCAGAATACATATTAGGTGACTACCAGGCGGGTTTTAGACAAAACAGATCATTAATAGCCGAGGAAAATTGGGAATATAAAAGAGATCTCCATAACATTTTTGTGGATTTTAAAAAGGCTTATGATAGTGTCCATAGGAATAGTCTATGGAATAATATGCCGGAATTTGGAATACCAAGGAAGTTAATCAACATGACCAGACTATGCATGGAAGATACTAATAATATAGTAACATATAAAGGTAGGAAATCAGACCCTTTCCAAATAACATCTGGCTTGAAACAGGGTGATGCTCTATCGCCGCTACTCTTCAATCTGGCTCTAGAGAAAGTTGTAAGGTGGGTAAAGGAGGAATGTGATATTGGAGGAACATCCAAGCTGCTTGGTTATGCAGATGATATAGATATTATAGGGGAAAATGAACAAAAGACATTAGAAATATTGACTCACTTAAAGGAAAAAGCCCAACAGATGGGGCTGGTTATCAACCAAGATAAGACAGAATATATGGTAATTTCAAGAGAAGGAATGGCTAAAAACTGTGGCCACATACAAATAGATAATATGACCATTAAAAGAAAGGAAACATACAAATACCTGGGTACAATCTTCAACTGCCCCAACATCATAAGGGAAGAAATGCAAACTAGAATCAATTTTGGAAATAAGATATACTGTGCACTACAACATCTACTAAAATCAAAGGCGCTATCTCGTAACACCAAGATCACAATATACAAAACACTGATCAGACCAGTTGTGCTGTATCGCTCTGAAACCTGGAGTACAACGAAAGGAGACGAAACCCTGCTACAAACCTTTGAGAACAAAGTTTTAAGACGCATCTTTGGACCCATTAGGGATACACAAAGTGGAGAGTGGAAAAGAAGAAGTAACAAAGACATTTATGATCTGTTTAAGTCCCCGCTAATCATTGATATCATGACGGCTAATAGTCTACAATGGCTGGGGCATATAGAAAGAATGGAAGATAGTAGGGAAACAAAACTCGCTTACACTCAGGAAATAAATTACCGTAGACCCCGAGGTAGACCAAGAAGACGGTGGAGAGATAATATATATACAGACCTACAAGCACTTTTAATCAACGACTGGCAAGAGAAGGTCAACCAGAGAGACGAATGGAGACGGATTGTATCTGCAGCAAAGAACCTCAATGGCTCGAAACGCTGAAGAAGAAGAAGAAGAAGAAGAAGAAGAAGAAGAAGAAGAAGAAGAAGAAGAAGAAGAAGAAGAAGAAGAAGAAGAAGAAGAAGAAGAAGGAGAAGAAGAAGAAGAATAAGAAGGAGAAGAAGAAGAAGAAGAATAAGAAGGAGAAGAAGAAGAAGAAGAAGAAGAAGAAGAAGAAGAAGAAGAAGAAGAAGAAGAAGAAGAAGAAGAAGAAGAAGAAGAAGAAGAAGAAGAAGAAGAAGAAGAAGAAGAAGAATGGGTTTTAATTTTTTTTAAATGTAAGCACGCGGTAGAGTGTAGATACATTCTAAGTTGTAACAATAATACGTAAAACATGATAATATAAAATATTTAAAAAGTCGGTCATTTTAAAGGTGTTTAGCTTTGCCTGCCGGACGGAGGACACGAAGCTAAAAAGGAGGACATGTCCTCTCTTTGCCGGACGTCTGGCAACCCTAGGTATGGGTGACTTCACTAGCCCCTGTCTAACAGACAGACTCTGCATGGCAACATTGGGAAGCGGTAGGGAGGTTATATTTGGCGCCTCTTTCCCGTCGATGGTCATATCATAGAAGTTTGATGTATTGTATAGATATAGCTACCCCACCAACTAACTCGCCTCATCTCAGAATTATCGTCATGATCGCAAATAGAACATTCAAAAAGAAAAACCAAACCAAACATAATTCTAAAATTAAAGAATATACAATTTAATCTGCAGCAAACATATCTGTATTTAATTGCTTCTGATTAAACGCACTATATGCTTTTAATATATGGACATATGCTTCTAACACATGGACATACATGCTTTTATCACTAATTCAAAACAAACATATTCCGTTAGTGAATTTAAATACAGAAGTTACAAACAATGTGTTGCACGATGTATTGCCTGGCATATTTCTCCGCATCTTGTCAGGTGCCCACTGCAAATATATATCTTATGAAGTGAATAAATGGTAATACTTTAGCTGAAACAATAAAAACACATTACCACAGGTAGTTTTCAATTGAGGAACATCTGTTATCTCCACTATAATTTAAAATGTACTACGAACTCTTTCTGTTTGTATATATGCTACTAATAAATTGATTTGTATGCTTCTGATATATGAATACTGGATAAACATGGTGAAGATCAAGTATAGAGACATTAGAGAGCTGGTAATATGAAGATTTGAATGTAGCAGCTGAAATGACAAAGTGAAAAACGAACAAGTTCTATAAGATAGAATAGAGTAGACAAAACATCATAACGTAATTTAAAAGCGAAGATGCATGGGCGCCGGGAAATGTTCTGGGAAGTCAATGCGACCGGTGGCATATTAATCACATGACTGACGGAGTGCCGACTGGTCTATACAATATAGGGGTCTCGCATCATACACCTAACATTGGACAGGCTCCTGTAATTTTCTGTTTACTTTATCTCTATTATTGTCACATTGTTGTATGTTGGTGCATTTAATAAACGGATAAACAGTTGTATTGTCTGTATTAGTGTTTACTGTACAGCCACGAGATCTTTTAATGTTGTCTTTTTGTGTCCATGTGTTCATATCGTTCCATATTGTCCTATTTGTGTCACGTTGATAAATGTATTTGTCTTTAAGATTGATGCATCGGATATTACTAATAATTTAATTTGTCTTTAACTTACCGTGACAACTTTAGGATGTCAATGAAATCAGTCAGTATTAATTATCAATATTAAACAGTAAATTAGTATTAAGAAAATGAACACTTAGAATGAAGTAGAAAGAAGACAAACAACCAATCAGCACGTGTACCCAAGCATATTCAGATGGATCAGCAAAACCTTAACAGAAAACGGCTGTGAAGGGATTCTCCTGAATGTAAAAAATGGAGCAAAAAAAAAAAAAACAGTAACAACTGGAGCGTTTTTAAGTAAATTCAGAGCAGAGATATAGAGGCACCCAAAGCCTCAGCAAAAATGTTATTCACAGAAAAATAAAGAAAAACAAACAGCTGTCTTTACAGATGCGAAGTCAGTTGTTTCAATCCCGAAGTGCAGAAATAGTGCATAACCAGAAAGGTGCAAGACTACATCGGCCTAATATAGATATAGCCTTTGATGAGGCAAAGATATTTATAAAACGCAGTTATAGAATGTATTATTATTATATTTATTTTTTATATTTATTATTATTTCATTTATTAGAGTTGTGTCGCTGGGGAGGTACCTGGCAGCACCGCTGGTGACAGTATATTTCAATGCGAGCGTGACAATCTCTGTCATAGTTTCCGCATCTGTAAGACGAGGCAGGTCCCGCAGTAACAGAGATGTGGTTTTAAGACGAATGTTGCGAATTCCTTGGACTGCCAGAGTAACTAACAACGATTGCCTGAAAGAGGCTAATGAAACTAGAACACTATATACAACAATAAGAAAGAGACAAACAGGTTTCTTTGGTCATGTGATGGGAAGAGAGGCATTGGAGAACATCGTGACAACTGGAAAGATCGAGGGGAAGAGAGGCAGAGGCAGACCAAGAGAAATGATGCTGGACGGATTGAGACGGTGGCATGGAGGAATATCATCAGCAGAGTTGATCCAGAACACCAAAGACCGAGATCTGTGGAGAGCCATGAACGCCTACGCCAGCCGGCACGGCACATGATGATGATGAGTTATAGAATCAAGTTGAAGTCAGAGCAACCAGAAAGATTATACATACTAACAACTCCAAATAAGGGAAAACGTAACAATCTTCAGACTCATCATCGGACACTGTAGTAGTAGGCCTCTGTCAGTCCTGAAGGACTATAGGGATGTGCCGCTGTGGAGGTACCTGGCAGCGTCGCTGGTGACTGTGTTGTTTGTCCATCAAGAATGATGATGACCATTCATTTCATCCAGTGGGGTTGAAGGTGTGGAGCCGTGGGTTCTAAGATGGCTGATAAGGCCTATTTTGGCTCGAAATGTTCTTTGACAATGTGGACAAAGAATGCTTGACGTCTCTGGAGGAGGATTTCCTGCAGTGGTTTTTCTGTCCTGCCTTTTCTTCACAGCTCTTGCAGTCCTGGTTGCCTCGCATATGACTGCACCTTTGCGCAATGATGCACGCCACGAATTTCGGTCTCTGGCTGCAGCCTCCCAGGTGTCATGATGAATTCCAAAAGCATTCAGTGAAATTTTCAGAGTGTCTTTAAAACGTTTCCTCTGGCCACCTTGGGAGCGTTTACCACAACGCAGTTCGCTGTAAAAAATTCGTTTAGGGAGCCTGTGATCTGGCATGCGAGTCAGGTGACCAGCCCAGCGAATCTGATTCTTCATCAGTAGAGTGTGGATACTGGGCATGGATGCTCTTTCTAGGACTTCAGTGTCTGGAATCTTGTCTTGCCATTTAATCTTCAGTAGCTTCCTTAGGCAGACTGTGTGGAAGTGGTTTAATTTCCTAGCATGTCGCTGATAAACAGTCCAGGTTTCACAAGCATATAGCAGTGTGGATAATACAACTGCTTTGTAGACTTTTAGCTTTGTTTGCAGGCTTATTCCAGTTCTATCCCATACATTCTTGTACAGTCTGCCAAAGGCTGCACTGGCCTTGGAGATTCTTGCATTCACTTCGTCATCGATTGTGGCAGCTTGTGACAGGGTGCTGCCAAGATAGGTAAATTTGTCCACAACACTTTGTCTATGATCATTCACTTTGATATTCGGCACAGTGTGATTATTCCCTGGAGCTGGCTGGTACATAACTACAGTCTTCTCCAAGTTGATATTGAGCCCAAAGTTGGCACAGGCATGTGAGAAAGCTGAAACATTATGTTGCATGTCCGCCTCTGAGTTGGCGTATAGAGCGCAATCATCAGCAAACAGGAGCTCTCTGACGGTGCCACTGTTAATTTTGGTTTTAGCTTTCAGCCTTCTGAGATTGAATAACTTTCCATCCATACGGTAGTTGATGTCTATTCCAATGTCGTCGTTCTCGGAGGCATTCATCAACATGGCTGAAAACATGAGGCTGAACAGTGTTGGTGCCAGGACACATCCTTGCTTCACTCCATTGGTGACAGGAAAGGGTTCAGACAGCTCACCATTTTCCTGTACTCTTGCCTGCATGCCGTCATGGTGACTGCATAGTCCAATGCGAGAGTGGCAATCTCTGTCACAGTTTCTGCATCTTTAAGACGAGGCAGGTCCCGCAGTAAGTGACTGCGTTTAAGCCTGTGTCGCCTATCCTCAGTTTGTTGGATCAGATTGCGCTCAAAGAGCACCAGTCCGTTTCATGCATTTCTTCTCCAGGAACATTTGTCTGTTGCAACTCTTTCCCACATGTCTGGATCTATGTCAAGGGTTTTCATATATTGTTTACACACATCCCTATATGGCTTTTGGGGTCTTCCGGTTGGCCTCTTTCCAGCTAGTTCTCCGTATAGGAGATCTTTGGGATTACGTTCATCCTCCATTCGAGATACGTGGCCCAGCCACCGGAGGCGCCTCTGCTTGAGGAGGGATTGCACTGTGGTAATATCAGCTCTTTCAAGCACATGTTTGTTTGTTATGTGGTCTTTGCATGATATGCCCAGGATACGTCTCAGACATCTCATATGGAATTAATTCAACTTTCGTTCCTGTCTTGAGTACAGGGTCCAGGATTAAGACCCATAGAATAGTGTGCTAACAACACAAGTTTTATATACTTGAGCGTTTGTACGCTCTATCAGTCTACTATTTTCCCAAACTCTTTTAGTTAGCCAGGAAAATGTTGTGGCTGCCTTTCCAATGCGTCTGTCGATTTCTGTCTCTAATGAAAGATTATCTGATATTGCTGACCCCAAATACACAAACTCGTGGACGACCTTCAATTCGTAATTAGAAACTTTGATCGACTGAGGCGCACCAGCATCTTGTTCCATCACCTGTGTTTTATTTAGGCTAATGGTGAGCTCAAAGTCTTTGCGTGCGGCTGCAAAACGATCTATGAGCCTTTGGAGATCTTCTGCTGTATGAGTAGGCAGTGCTGCATCATCTGCAAAAAGTAGTTCTCTTATGCATCTTGATCTTATTTTATTGAGTCTTGATGGGTTGAAAAGTTTGCCATCAGATCTTGTTTGGGGGTATATGCCTTCAATGGCAGTACCAAATGTCTGCCTTAAGAGAACGGCGAATAAGATACCAAAAAGAAAGTGTAGGAGCAAGCACGTAGGACTGCTTTACTCCGCTGCTGATGCTTAATGACTGGGATGTTGAGCCGTCAAATAAAATGGTCCCCTGCATGTTTTCGTGAAATGATTTCACGAGACTAAGATGGGTGGGTGGACATCTTATCTTATCAAGGACCTTAAAAAGGCCGTTTCTGTTCACGAGGTCAAATGCCTTTGTGAGGTCGATGAAGGCAATATATAATGGCTTCCTCTGTTTTCTGCACTTCTCTTGGAGCTGCCGGAGTGAGAAATTCATATCGATGGTGGACCTGTTGGGTTTAAATCCGCACTGTGAATTCGGGGTAGATTCTTTCAGCAAGAATGTGTAACCATTTAAAGATTACTCGAGCAAAAATCTTGACTGTAATGCTAAGTAGGAATATGCCGCGATAGTTGTTGCAGTAGCTTCTGTCGCCTGTGGTTTTTATAAAGGGTAACACTGTTTGCGTCTTTCATATCTTTTGATACTGATGTTTCTTTCCAGCAGAGCTTAAATATTGCGTACAGTTCTGGGATGATTGTTTCTTTGCTACATTTTAAAATTGCTGCTGGAATACTATCTTTTCCTGGTGCCTTGCCGGATTTGAGAGTGTCTAGTGCTTCGCTGATTTCTGTGACGCATAGTTCGTTATCCAGGGCATGCATGGTGGACTGTTGATAGAGGCTATGCTCAAGACAGACGTCAGCCGCGGCGATTGGGCAATCTTGCAATGTCGTGAGGGTCTGTTCAAGCACTAAAGAAGATTGGCTACCCACTAACTCTTCTGTCCATTGTGGAATCGTTCCACACAGGCATGAAGGGTATAATTAATCAAGTTTGATGGTGCAACTTCTGAAGAGTTTGAAATCAAGAGTGGAGTTAAGCAAGGTTGTGTACTAGCTTCCACCCTCATTGGAATATACTTTTCACTTCTACTGAAAAATGTCTTTCGTGATCAGGATGGTGGTATATACATTCATTCACGCTCAGATGGCGGCCTCTACAATGCTCAGAGATTGAAGGCCAAGACCAAAATTAGGAGGGTATTGATCAGAGAGTTGCTTTTTTGCAGATGATGCTGCAGTTACGACCCTTTCTGAGGAAGAATTACAATGTCTACTATCTGCATTCTCCAATTCTTGTTCTGAATTTGGTTTAACAATTAGCAAAAAGAAGACACAGATTATGTCACAAGGTGCACATGGGGTACCATCAATCTTATTGACGACGCCGAACTAGAGATGGTAGATCATTTTATATATCTACAATCAGTAGTAAAAAGCAAATTATCCCTAGATCAGAAAATCAACATCCGGATTGGTAAGGCAGCAACAACACTGAACAGGTTAAGAAAAAGAGTCTGGGAGAATAGGAAGCTTACTGCCAAAACAAAAGTCCTTGTCTATCAAGCCTATGTCCTTAGTACTCTTCTCTATGGAAGTGTAACCTGGACAACTTACTCGCACCAAGAGAAACGTTTAAACAGCTTTCATATGCGGTGTCTGCGAAGAATTCTTGGTATTAAGTGGCAAGACAAAATCACAAATACTGAAGTATTGGAAAGATCAGGTTGTGTGACGGTTTATTCCATACTCAGTCTTTGTAGACTTAGATTGATAGGACATCTTAGGAGGATGGATGATGGTAGAATACCAAAGGACATCTTTTTTGGTGAATTACAGATGAGTAAGAGATCTCAGGGTCGGCCTCTACTACGATACAAAGATGTATGTAAGCGGGACATGATTGATACAGGCATTGATAATGCACATTGGGAGCAAATCGCCGCTGAACGTTTTGCATGGAGGACAAACATCAGAAATGGAATAAAGATCCAGGAGAAAATTATTGCAGATAAGTCACACACCGAGCGTGTGAGATGTAATATAGTGTATAATGGTAGAAATGACCACGTGTTTACATGCACCCACTGTGAACGAACATTTACAGCGCGAATTGGCCTTATCAGTCACATTCGCTACCGCCATGGGTAAAAGTTGTTATGCCTTTTTGAAGCCCAAACTATCGTCTGTCAAGACGGCAATGTGCCAATGACAAAATGGCAGCGTAACACTTGCAGCTGGAGTGCCCAACATATGCAGAACATAGTAAAATATTCTGGCCTATACCCTCTCAGTTTGAGAAGAAACCCTATGGTGATGCCAACAATCTCAAGATGACAGCTGCTTTCTTTTAGCGTATTCACATTGACGGTGGAAGGTGCAAGAGGGAGAAGAAGTACTATAAGTACCGAAGCTGTTTTGCTGGGAGAACAACTAGAGAACCAGTGTAGATGCTGTATAGAGAGGAAAACCACTGGGCCGTTAGTGTTGATGCTACACTTACTCTCCTCTTTCTGACCATTCGTACATTAAGATTCCATTATTGTATTTGTTCTTCACAAATTATGCTCACTTTTGTGAAATAAAAAAAAACATTGTTCGCTTATCTTTTACAGGACATAGCTGTCAACATCAGCATCTTTCAGCTGATTGTTGATTTCTTGGCAAGATTACGCTTAGTAGTTTGCCATTGCTTTCTGAGCGACCTGCTCAATACCCCTAAGTTACCGACGCGGAGCGAACCGTTACCGATTCTCACACACATCACGTTACTCACGAGATTATACGGGATTACGGAGAAAGTCGTGTAACACCTAGACCAAGGAGACTGGTTTCTGAATTATATTAGATATTAATAATGTTGTATTTAGATGTGGATATATTCTTAAAAGTTCATACACATTCCAACCACCTGATACCTTTTTAGTTCAGTAATAATATGGAAGGCCCTGACCCCAATAATTTCCGTGCAGAGATAAAATCCAAAACTGCCACGCATGCCTGGTGTTGGCAACGCATCGCTGAAGGATTAAAGCACCCGTCATGCGTGTGATATTTAAATGTGTTATAATAGGCGAAATCTGATAAGTGGTGGTGCTTGGTTTATGTATTCTCGTGGTTATTTCTCTATCTAGTCTTCCACCCTCAGTGAACAAACTCCAGGGTGCGCGTACTCTCTAACATGTTTCAATGATTACACAGCCCTACAATTTAAAATAAATTTGGGTGCCAAACATTCTACACCTGATTTTGCATAACTGAGGCCTGTTAAATCCAAATATCACATTTACCACATACTGTCTGTCGCAGCTCTAGTTGTTGAGATACGAGCATTTATGTATTTAATTAATATTATAACAGTATTTTCTGTATATGACTCGGGAAGAAAGAAATTATGTTGCTATCCAGTTCCTTACAAAAATAAAACTGCTTGTTTACTTACAGAGAGCCCAAGAGCCAATATCATGACTGTTATTTCTGTGCTGTCAATATTTAAGGAATGGAATGAGAAAAACATCGCACAAAACTTGAAATATCCAGATTAAGATTCTGCTAGACGATCTTTTCCACACGGAGATGACATACCAATTTCAACTTTCAGTCAGATTTCATGTGCAACGATAAGTGACAGTGATAGTCATCGAAGATGATTTTCAGCTGCTCAACGCTTCGGCCAGTGTGGATTGAATGATCTAATCTGAGATCCACATCTCTCCAAGGAATCTTGAGAACTTTGGGCTTCAAGACTGAAATTTAAACAAAAAAAATTGCTGACTACTGAAAGAAAGGTTACATTTTATCGAGCAGAGAGCAAGGTTTTCTTCCGTTATGTCAGAAAACAACCTTGTGTTTTGCAATAAAGTAGGAGATCTTGTAAACTAAATTGGTGTATGTTATACACCAGATGAGATGCAACTTTCCATTGACAACTCTAAAATAAGATTGAAAGATGTTCTCTAACGCAATGGTAACAAAAACGGCTCAATTCCAATCACTCATTCTACTACAATGAAGAAGGAGTATGCTACAATGATCACAGTTATGGAAAAAATCGGAGTATTTAGAACGTAACTGGGTGGTTTGTGTAAATCTCAAAATAATGAACGTCTTCCTTGGCCAGCAAAGAGGATTCACCACAAATCCATGCTCTTTACGTATGTTTGTGGTATAGCAGAACAAAAGATACGCACTAGGCAAAGAAACAGTGGCCGTCCGTTGAGGGAAGAATTTACATTTGGGGGGAAAATATTGTCAACAAGCTTCTCATTTATCGAAATAGAGTTCTACTGCCACCATTACAGGTAAAGATTTCCTTGATGAAGCGATTTCTAAGGATAGACAAACTTAAATCTGCCATTTTTTGATGAACCTAGAATTAGAAAGTTAATAAATGATCAAAATTTTATTGATTCGATCAACAAAACAGAAAATCAAAACAATGTTTTCCCGTCGTGAAATTCAATTAAAAAAAAGACACAAACAACAGATTGCACTATTCATTGCCTGGCATATTTATCTGAATCTCGCCAGATACATACTGCAGTATTCACACAACATAAGTAACATAACTAGATAAATCTTTCAAGCTGAAATATACACATGTTCGCAAAGTAATGTCAATTATCTAACACGGTACTTTTAAATTGACTATCATGTCTTTCTTTCTGCACAAAACTGGTGTCATGGGTCGAATTGTAGCTCATGGCATAGTGACGAAACCTCTCCCAGTAGGACGTGTCAATCGTGGATCGTGATTCACGTGGCGAGCGAGATTGTCACCGGAGCGTGACTGCGAAGGTGACAAGGGCATTCAGAGGGATTCGAGCTCGAGAATGTAGTCTTGATCGGACGCACCTCGTTAGAGAAGGTGGCAACGGCCACACATTGTACAGTCACATTATTATTCGTGTAGAAATGTGGTGCAGATTTGTGATACTATGTTGTATAATTCTGTGCGCAATTGCGAGTAACTATTGTAAAGTGTTTTGAGGAATAGATCATCAAAAACCCCGCACTAGCGTTGAGTTGTTGTAGTGGGCTTGATTCAGTTTAGTTGACGTTAAAGTTGAAGTTAACAACCATTGAAGTGAGGCCGCATAGTTAAATGCAGAGTCTGAGATGCGGCAGAAAGCAGAGTCCGAAACTAACCTCGGGGACGATATGATGATGATGAATGAATGAGTTTACAACTCATACCCCTAGGCATTAGATACTATTATGCCACGCAAAACACACCCCAGGTCGGACTCTGGCAACTGGCCTATAAAACAGTCCAAAGTCTGGTCATGTTTTAGTTGTGAGACACTTGCTGGGTAACTTTAATGCAGACAATTGTTTTAAATTAGGTGAAAACATGCTGTCGAGTTTTTCTAAGCTTGGATGCAACTGTCATCTATTGCCTATACTAAGGGACAGAAAAGGGGGAGGGGGGTTGGTCTTGAGCCCAACAAATTAAGTGCAGTCGCCGCCAGCTGTTCAGGCTATGGTGTTATGTTTTCCCCTCGACAGACAAAACCCACACCTTACTGAGGATTCGAATCCGGGTCACCCAAAGGAGAATCCGGCATTTTTAGTTGCAAAATGAGCATACAATTGCACTACCTCCATAAACGTTTACATTTCTTTCAAGAGAATCTTTGCGTTTTAGTGAGGAGCAAGGTGGAAGATTTCACCAAGATATAAAACAAACGGAAGAGAGATACGATGGACTTTGGGATGTCCACATGATGGCAGAATACTGTTGGACACTTAAGCGTGACTGTCCGGGCATTCCCATTCCAGGAAGTCTTCGTGAAGAAGCAGTTTGTGTGTTGACTAAAGATTAAAAACTAAATGCTAGTGATACAGTTTAAATACATTTTTGGTGTTTTATATGAAAGTAATAAATGCACAGTAATTACATACAATATGAATTCAGATTACAGTCAAAATGTCACCGATGGCGCATAACTCTAGGCTTGTACCTAACAATTACTGTACTAAGAAAGTCCGTTTTAGTTATCTCAAAAACTAGAGTTGTTAGAAAAAATCTGATTACATGTTTGATATCATTCATTCATGCATTCATTCAGTATCATGTCCTTTGCAGAACCTGGCTCCCATAACAACCTTCCGGAAAACATCTCGATCACAAGCAAGGTGTCCCACGTCTGATACACCCATCTGGAGATCATCCGTTACATCCTGCACCCATCATCTCTTTGGCCTTCTTCTTCATCTCTTTCCTGGCATATAACCCATCATTTTTTGTAAAATGGTACATGATAAGATCGTCTCACGAGTGTCATCAAGCGATGCTACAGGCATTACGGGATAAACTTCTCTCGCACCACACAAAAAGATTTGTCAGTCGTACGAGAGGAATTGATTACACATTTTATTGCCACTGGCTCTTTACATTACATCAATGCACAAAACGGTCGCTATTAAATCACACATGAATACACAGAATTGCCTATCACTAGTCGTTCCTAACCCTACTGCTAAATCTATCTACTCGGCTAAAGAAAATACGCATCGACGCTAAGCGATGTGTTCCCTACGAAGTCTGTCCCCTGTCTGCCGATTCTCCGCGTGCTGACTACACAGTACGCGGAGGGACCTTGTGCGTACTTCGGCTTTTGCGTGCTGCATCATTCAGCACGCTTAGAGTAGTGGCCTCTCTTGAGTTTCATTCTAGTTCTCCGTGTCTATCACGTCTGGCGTGATTATGCCTTGACCAGAGTGCTTACTCTCTGGTTGACACCTCCGTGTCTCATGAGAGAACTGTTTGATAGTTCCCCTTCCTATCTACTCCCTACACCTACCCTGCCCTCATGTAGGGGCACTGGGTTACCTCTAATCTACTTGAGGTAGACCACTCATTCAGGGTGGTCTTCCCTGAGTCTTTGACAACGAGTAACTATAGGCCAATTTCCATATTATCCTCACCATCCAAACCACTAGAAAAGCACATTCACAAAACAACATTAGAACACTTAGCTCGCCAAGTTGACAGTCAGTCAGGATTTCGCCAAAATATTCTTGTCATACGGCCCTTACAAACATGATAGAAAACTGGCATCAAAATATTAATAACACTACTCTATGTGGAGTGGTGTTAATTGACTTTAGAACATTCGATATGATAGATCATACTATTCTAATTAAAAAACTAGAAACATTGAACGTAAGCTATAATATAGTGACATTAATTTAAAAAAACATTTTGATTAGACAGAAAACAAGAAATATCACACAATAAATCTGCATCTCAAGCCATTACCATTAATATTGGAGTACATCAGGGGTCTATACTTGGCCTTCTGTTATTTGCCATTTATATAAATGATCTTCCCTTACACCTTCTGTCGTCCTGGGATCTATTTGCAGACGACTGCACAGTATATACAAACGCTATTGATTGTAATACGCTAGAATCATCCTTGCAACAGGATATAAATAGTGTAGTTAACTGGAGTCATGCAAACCGCATGCAAATTAATATTTCTAAAACAAAATCTATGTTAATAGCAACCAGGCAAAGACTTCACAGTATAATCTCACAGAGAGCTCTTCAGCTGCACATTGGTAGCACGCCTGTAGAAAGTGTAACCGAGCACAAGGAACTGGGTCTCATTGTTGATCAACATTTAACCTTTAACTCCCACGTTCATGCTCTCGTTAAAAATAAATAGCCACAAAAGTATATCAACTTGACAAAATTAAAAATTACCTTGACGGCACCACAAGAAAGATATTCCATACTTCCCATATACAACCACACATTGATTATTGCTCCACAATCTGGGATGGATGCTCCAAATCAATAACAAAATGTCTTTATTCACTCCAAAAAAGAGCAGTGCGTTTAATTAATGGTGAAAAACTTACCGACAATTTTAACCTACATAAACGTCTTCAGTTACTGCCACTCCACAAACGCCTACTATTTAATAAGGCTAAACTAATTCACAAAATCTTATTTTAAAATGCTCCAAGCTACCTTTGGCCATTGTTTAAATATAACGCAAGACATAGCGAACGACTAAATATGCTCCATGTCACTAAACCTAGAATAGACTTATATAAAACAAGCTTAGCATTCTGTGCTGCTTAGTTGTGGAACAATCTTCCACAAAAAATCAAAGACACCACCAATAATTATACATACATTTGCAACTTGTTTGAAAACTACCTTAGTACAGACTACATTCCCCCATAAAGAAACAAAAAATAACAAAAAAGAAAATAATAAGGGTAAATTATCTCAAACGACAACGAGCCAAAAAGCATTCCCATATGTATGGCACGTTACATCTTCCTTAGGTATTTATAATGCCCATGTTAAACATTGCCTCAATGAGTCATGTATTACTGATTAATTTTCATGCATTTTAATGCTTATTGTTTTTTGTTGTCAAAGATGTGCTTCATAAGTGATGCTGAATGAATGAATGTATGAGAGGAAAGAAAGAAGAAGGGCAGTATGTCAGACGGGCCATGCGTGCCCAATTCTTAACCCTTTGAAAACAAACATTGTTCGTTCGTTCGTTCGTTCTCTCCAAACTCTCATGACGTTTCAATTGACCAAAATATATCAATTTTGTTTACCAATATATTCTTCAACTCTGGAAATAAGATATACTATGCACTACAACATCTACTAAAATCAAAGGCGCTATCTCGTAATACCAAAATCACAATATACAAAACACTGATCAGACCAGTTGTGCTGTATGGCTCTGAAACCTGGAGTACAACGAAAGGAGACGAATCCTTGTTACAAACCTTTGAGAACAAAATTTTAAGACGCATCTTTGGACCCATTAGGGATCCACAAAGTGGAGAGTGGAAAAGAAGAAGTAACAAAGACATTTATGATCTGTTTAAGTCCCCGCTAATCACTGGTATCATGAAGGCTAATAGACTACAATGGCTGGGGCATATAGAAAGAATGGAAGATAATAGGGAAACAAAACTCGCTTACACTCAGGAAATAAATGACCGTAGACCCCGAGGTAGACCAAGAAGGCGGTGGAGAGATAATACATATACAGACCTACAAGCACTTGGAATCAATGACTGGCAAGAGAAGGCCCACCAGAGAGACGAATGGAGACGGATTGTATCTGCAGCAAAGAACCTCAATGGCTCGGAACGCTGAAGAAGAAGAAGAAGAATATATTCTTAGAAAGGCATTCAAGGGCATTTATGCGCTGTTAAGATTGATTAGTTAGTGTCCAGGTCTCACAGGTGTATGTTGCAATGGGAAAGACGCATGCTCTTAAAAATCTAAGTTGTGTAGTTCCATCTGTCCAACTCCATACTTTATTCGGTTGTTTTAGTCTTTGAAGTGTAATTGACAGTCGTCGTTTAATTTCTTTCATTGTGTCGCCATTGTTGGTAATCAATGACCCAAGATATCAACATTTTCAACCACCCTCAATATTTCCTCATTAACATATATTTCTTTCTCTATAGTAGTTTTATCTGTATGCATTATCTTTATTTTTGCTATGTCGAGATATAAGTTATGACTTTCACTCTTTCTTTGGTTGGGGTTATTAGGTTTTCTATACCATTCTGTGATTGTTGATAGTAATACTGTATCATGAGCATATCGAATCTCTGGTATTTCATGACCGCAGATATTTAGAACATCATATTGCTCCCTGGCTATATCATCTCTGACATTTCTCATTATATTTTCGGCGTACAGGTTAAACAAATAGGGTGATAGCACACATTCCTGATGGACTCCTTGCTTGATGCCAAACCAGTCTGATGTCTCGCAACAATTCTAACCGCTGCTTGTTGGTCTAGATAGAGCATTTTTATGAGTTGTACTACATGTGATGGAAAGGCCATATTCCTCATGATTTCCCAAAGTTTATGATGTTGTACACAGTCAAATGCCTTTGAATACTCTACGAAACATGAGAATAGGTTTGCATTAAAGTATCTGCACTTCTTTATTATTAAACGCATGTTAATTAGTGCCAGCTCCATGGCCGAGGGGATATCAGCTTTCTCCGCTAACCCCGAATACTCTCGTCACGTGACGCGACGAGAATTAGCAGTGGTTCGAATCGCAAAAGTGACTTATGAGAGTATGGAGCCGATCGCTCAGAAAGTCGTGGCGTGCTGATGAGCGCAATCTAGCCTAGGAATCAACATACAGCTGAAAGATGCTGGTGTTGACCGCAATATCCTGAAAACAGGATGGAAACGCGGGGAAAAAAATGTTGATTAGTGATCTCTTGTTCCTCTTCCTTGTCTAAATCCAGTTTGAACCACGTTAATCTCTTTTTCCATTTTCTTATGAAGTTTTCCAATTATTATTTTAGTAGAATTGTACTTGCATGACTGATCAAGGCAACAGTTCTATAGTTCGTGCATAGTTTCAGGTAGCCATTGTCTGGTATTGGAATGAGGATATTTCACTTCCAATCTTTTGGCGATATACCATATTTCCATATCTTTTTTACATAATGCGTAATATATTTGTATGCTTTCGTCTCCTCCCTCTTTAATTAGTTCAGCTGGTATCTCGTCATATCCTGTTAATTTACCATTCTTCAAGTTCTTTATTGTTCATGCAATTTCATCTAATGAGGGTTCAGGTTCTGTCTCTGCTATCATTGGTTCATGTATATAATTCTTACCCTCACAGTCATTCATATCATACATTCCACTGCAGTATTCCTGCCATCTTTCTAGAATTTGTCTAGATTCTGTTAAGGTATTTTCCAACTTGTCACAGATAACATTTAACAGAGGTTGAACAATGTTTGAAATCAGCAACACAAAATTACACAAAAAAAGCTATTTATTTTAAGGCACCAAAATGTGTAAACTAGTGTTATCGATTTATATTTACGTTATATTACAGTTGTGTTTGTCGAATTGTCATAAATCTGCCTTTCCGCTGTTAATAGTCACATATGCGTGAGGGGCGTAGAACGTCCTGCCCGCGACAGTGTAAATCCCTTGATACCATCTGTTCTGACTCTGCCAAAGGAGCCGCAGGCGGGAATCGAAATTCAATAAATCTAATTGATTTAATAATATGCCACTACATCATTACCTAAAACGTCTCTTTGAACAGTCTTTGTGATTGAAGAAAGTCATGTCTACAGTAGGGGCATGCATGCATGCGGCCAAAAGCAAAGCAACACAAAATCATTCAACTGTAAAGCCATGACTTCAACCTAGGTACAACACACTTTCATGGCTTGAGTTCTATAAACGTTACTTAAGCAATTATGAATTTCCCACTTAAGGAGACGTGCATTGAAATATGCATATGTGTACGGAGCAACTTATTGATGCGTGCAGTTCCTTTCAAAGCTTACCAAAGCACATAGTCGACTGCGCTCCAGACTGACCGATGCACACCTGCTAACACAACACATCTCACCAAAGAGAAGCAATTCCAGTCGTCACATTAACGGTGAGGTGATTAAATGTTTGACCAAATACTGCATACCGTTCTAATTGTTAATGTGATCATTTTGTATGGCTTGAGACTGATGTTATAAATATCCAAACGGCCCTTGACAGATAAAGGTCCCCCCCCCCCCCGCCCCTTGTTTTTGATGATAAATAAAAGTGTTGATACAACACATCCCTGTATGAAGACTGCTGTTACTTGGAACCAGCTTGTCACGCGTGTGTATAATTCGCATTCACTGTGTTGGCACACATCCCTGATATTGTCCAGCAGCTGCCCCATTACACGGTATTCTTCAAGCACAGTCGAAGGCTTTTTCTTGTCATATGAAAACCACACTTATTTTGTTGTAATGTACTATAGCATTCCTAGACGGATTTGAGTCGGGTGTCTTCGTGGCGAAGTAGTCAAGCCGTCTGACTCAGGTTCCGAAGGTTGTTGATTCGATTCCGGGCCGCTTCCTTCGGTTCACTAGTGGATTTTTTCAGAGATTTCTGTGGATCGTGGCTGGAGTTGCGGAATTCGTGCTTTGTGCGACGCTTTCCGCGCTGCGGAAAGAGACTGAGCAATATGGGATACAAAACCATTGCAATGAAGTCGACCTGTCGACGCTTAAGCGACCTTAGACGAATGCCATGCATTTTTAAAGTCACCGTTACGCTTTGTCGCACTTAACGCTCTGATAGAGTATACATATATATTACGTGACTTTATAAGGGCAAGACAAAACTAGGGCCTGCATTCGGTTTGTATTTTCCTGAGATCTATATATCTGGTCGCTTTGGGCTTTGCTGTACAACTTTGTAAGTCAATTTTATACGAAGTAATTAGAATACTATTGATTATGACTGTTGTTGTTGCTCTTCGTCATCTACTTCTTCTTCATCATCTTCTCCCTCTTATTCTACCTCATTCTCTTCCGTAGCCTCTTCCTCCTTCACATTCATGTCCTTCTTTCCTTC
Organism: Cepaea nemoralis; assembly: GCA_014155875.1. Classification (NCBI taxonomy): domain Eukaryota; kingdom Metazoa; phylum Mollusca; class Gastropoda; order Stylommatophora; family Helicidae; genus Cepaea; species Cepaea nemoralis. The sequence goes on from JACEFZ010008339.1 coordinate 180,855, forward strand.
CACCTTCTCTTCCTCCTTCTCATCTTCTCCTTCTTCTGCTGTTCCTCTCCATCATCATCTTCTATTAAATAATAACGACTATGAATACTATGACATTATACTTCTTCTTTCTTCTCTTCGACTTTCTCCTCTCCGTGCTCTTCCTCCGGTGTATTTACCAATCTTTTTTCTTCTCCTTTTACTATTTTTCTTCTTTCTCATCCTCCCCTTATTATTCGTTCTAATTACCATTCTCTTCCTCTTCCTCTTCATTCATTTCCTGCTCTTCTCCCCCTCTCTTTATTTCTCTTGTTTGTCCTCCTATTCCACTCCTTTTCCTCTTTCTTCCCCCTTCTCTTCATTCTTGTTTTTATAATCTCACTATTCCTGTTACTCTTCCTCCAGTTTATGCTCTCTTTCCGGTTTCTTCTCTTCCTCCACGTGTTTCTCCTCCTTATTTTAACTTTTTCATCTTCCTCCTTTCCTCCTCTTCATCATATTCTCATTATTTCTTCCTTTTCTTCTTATTCTCATCGTCCGTTATTTCTCTATCTTTTTCTTCATTTTCTCAATTTTCTGGTTTTACTACAATTGGTTTACTACTATACTGCTACTACCACATATAACACTACCACTACTACTTACAACACTACTACTACAACAACTACAAATACTAGTACTATTACTACTACTGTTGCTACTACTTCTACCACCACTACTACTACTGCTACTGCTGCTACTACTACTACTACTACTACTACTACTACTACTACTACTACTACTACTATTACTACTACTACTACTACTACCACTACTACTACTACTACTACTACTACTACTACTACTACTACTACTACTACTACTACTACTATTACTACTACTACTACTACTACTACCACTACTACTACTACTACTACTACTACTACTGCTGCTGCTGCTGCTACTTCTACTATTAATACTACTACTAGTATTACTACTACAACTACTGCAACTACACCTACTGCTACTGCAACTACTACTACTACTACTACTACTACTACTACTACTACTACTACTACTACTACTACTACTACTACTACTACTGCTACTACTACTGCTACTACTACTATTACTACTACATCTGTACTACTAATACTACTATTAAAATTACTGCTACTACTACTACTACTACTACTACTACTACTACTACTACTACTACTACTAATTATTATAGTAATGATGGTTTGAAGCAGTAGTATACGAGGGGAAGTCAATAAGTAGTCAAATATGGCTGTAGAAAAATACCCCCTACTAATACTACTAATAGTATTACTACCACTACTGCAACAACAATAACAACACCAACAACTACAACTACAACTACAACTACTACTACTACTACTACTACTACTACTACTACTACTACTACTGCTACTGCTACTATTAGTACTAGTACTAGTGTTAATAATACTACTAATTGTTACAGTAATGATGGTTTGAAGGGGAAGTCAGTAAGTAGTCACAAATGGCCGTAGAAAAATAACTAAATACGATAACAACTTGAAACCAGTTTATTTTATTACATACATTGTCCCTTTATTTCTCAACATAATTTTAGCCAACATTGATGCACTTATCCCATCGTTTTATTAGACCTCCCAAACCGGCTGCATAGAACTGCGTGCTCTGTTTTTTTTTTTTTGTAAACCACGGTTTCACTTTACATTCAACTTCTGCGTCAATCTCAATAAGGTGGAATTCGCTAGGGGCTAAGTAGGGACCGTAAGGCGGATGTTTCAGAACTTCCCACCTTAGTTGGTTAATTTTCTTCTGAGTTAATCGAGCTGTATGTGGTCTGGCATTGTCACGAAGAAGCAACACTCCTCTAGTCAGCAGTCCTGGACGTTTTCTTCGAATTGCATCATGAAGCATCGATAGAACTTCACAGTACGATTCAGAATTCACATTGTCACGTTTCTTCTTGAAATTGGTTAAAAGTACTCCTTGATAATCCCAGAACAGTGTTAGTATAACCTTCCCTGCTGATGGCGTAACCTTGAATTTTTGGACACAAGGTGAAGACAAGGCGAAGAAGAAGGCATTGCAGCACGCATGATTCCTTCTGATAGTGATACACTCTTGATTCGTCCCCAGTAACAATCCTGTTCAGCATGTCTTCTCCTTCATCTTCGTATCGACAGAGATACAAGCAAGGTCAGGCAAAATCGGTTCATTTTGTTTTCCTCCTTCAATTGTCTGGGTACCCACCTTGAGCAAACTTTCTTAAATTTCAATCGATCATGCATTATGCTGTATGCTGAACCATGTGAGCACCCTATTGCAGAGTCTATCGTTACTCGCCTGTCACCTCTAATCATCTCCTCCAACCGTTGCATGGATGCTTCTCTTGCAGTCTCAACAGGACGACCAGATCGGATTTCGTCAACAATTTTAGAGTGTCCTTGACAACATTTTTCTACCTAGTTATGCACCGCTTTATGGGACAGACAGGAAGCGTTTCCTTATGAATGTCCTTTGCAGGCAGTCCTTTTGCCCATAACAAACGCACTACAGCACGTTACTCTTTGGTTGTACACTCCGTAAGTACAGTCGCCACATTTTATATCTGCTTCGCATGCGCACGTGATACCTAGCGCCACCTGACGAACGGGAATATAAAGTTTGATGTCGCTGCCACCTAATGACACCTGTAGGAAACACGAGCTACATTTACCTGCCATCCCACAGAACTGTGTGGCTTACTTATTGTCTCTTATTTATATACTTATTGCCCTCGTATTTCAAATATTCTGCAGCAGTACCGTGCAGTAGATCTTCTCACTACGATGCAAGTCTTCGAAATGCCGCCCCATACATGTTTTTTTCTTTAAAAATGCCGCCCACGTGTGCCGCCCTCTTACAGTGTAGCCTGATGCGGCCGCCTGTCTGTATTATAGCACGGCATGGCCATTTTCTGCCGTATATTAACACTTTAATACCATATCCGTAAGGTTTCATTACCTCTGATACGACAACAACAACAACAACAACAACAACAACAACAACAGCAATAACAACAAAAGAAACTTATAACACTTCGTTGGTCTTTTACGATTCCAGTCAATGGTAGGGAAGCCATTCTGCCATCTCTATTGCGCATACACAAACTACTAGAACCTCGCCTGGGGTATTGCTTAAGGGTCAGTTCGTACCCAGAAATAAGATTGTTCATATTCGTCCATGCATTTTATAATAAAACTAGCTGACCCGGCCCGGCTTCGCCCAGTCCTTGGTGGGGAGCGTCTCATTTAATTCATATAAGTAGTCATATAAGTTCCCGTTCCCGTTACCGACTATCTATCTGTCTGTCTGTCTGTCTATCTGTCTGTCTGTCTGTCTGATCCGGCCCGGATTCGCCCAGCCCCTGATGGGGAGCATCTCATTTAATTCATATAAGTAGTCATATAAGTTCCCGTTCCCGACAGTCTGTCTGTCTGCCTGTCTGTCTGTCTGTCTGTCTGTCTGTCTGTCTGTCTGTCTGTTTGTCTGTCTGTCTGTCTGTATAATCATTTATTGGTTGCAGTTAGAACAACCTTAGATAAACGAAGACCAACTTACAAAAAGCATTAGAAAGAGCACTTGAAAGATCTTTACATCTTCCCCAACAATTAACTTGGGTAAATGGAGCAGCGACAGCAGCAGCAGAAGAAGAAGAAAAAGGAGGAGTAGGAGCTGGGAGGATGAAGAGGGAGGTGGAGGAGGGAGGAGGAGGGAGGAGTAGGAGGGAGGAAGAGATAGGCGGAGAGAGGAGGAGGAGGGAAGAGGAGGGAGGAGGAAGGAGGAGGAGAGAGGAGGAGGAGGGAGGAGGAGGAAGGAGGAGGAAGGAGGAGGATGAGGGAGGAGGAGGAGGCAGGAGGAGGGAGGAGGAGGTGGGAGGAGGAGGGGAGGAGGAGGGGAGGAGGAAGAGGGAGGAGGAGGGGGAGGAGGGAGTAGGAAGAGGGAAGAGGAAGAGGGAGGAGGAAGGAGAAGGAGGAGGAGGAGGAGGGAGAAGGAGGGAGGAGATGAACGCAGGAGGAGGAGGGAGGAGGAGGGAGATGGAGGAGGAGGGAGGAGGAGGGAGATGGAGGAGGAGGCGGAGGGAGAAGGAGGAGGGAGGAGAAGGAGGGGGAGGAGGAGGAGGGAGGATGAAGAGGGAGGAGGAGGATGGATGTGGAGGGAGGAGGAGGAGGAGGAGGAGGAAGGAGGTAGAGGGAGGAGGAGGAGGAGGAGGAGAGAGGATGAGGAGGGAGGAGGAGAAGGGAGGAGGAGAAGGGATGATGAGGAGGGAGGAGGAGATGGAGGAAGAGGGAGGAGGAGGGGAGGAGGAGGGAGGAGAAGGAGGGAGGAAGAGGGAGGAGAAGGAGGGAGGAAGAGGGAGGAGAAGGAGGAGGAGGGAGGAGGGGGATGACGTAGGAGGAGGAGGAGGGAGGAGGAGGAGGAGGAGTAGGGAGTAGGAGGAGAGAGGAGGAGAAGGGAGGAGGAAGGAAGAGGAGTGATTAGGAGGAGGGAGGAGGGCGAGGCGGCAGGAGGAGGAAGAGGGAGGAAGAGGAAAGAGGAGGAGGAAGGAGGAGGAAGAGGGAGGAGGAGGAGAAAGAGGGAAGAGGAGGATGGAGGAGGGAGAGGGAGGAGGGGGAGGGGAAGAGGAAGAGGGTAGGAGGTGGAGGAGGGGAGAGGAGGAGGAGGAGGAATATAACGCATATGCCTGTAGATTTAATAATGGCTGAAGTTGTTCCATGTCTTCTTAGAGTTGGCGACAGTGTAAAGAAATATAAAATCTTCAAACTTGATAGAGATAAGGTAACTGTTATTTATTTATTCTTTAAGCATAAAAAGATGAGTTACAATGTTATGCATTATGCATTATTTTTATGAAAACTTTGAAAATGCCTTAAAGATTGTAACATTATTTATTATAACTCATATGCCGGTATATAACTATGGACTAAGAGTTTATAAATCTTTGAAAACGATGCAACAATATGACTATAAGTTATACAGAAAAGTTATGCCCCGTGAAATAACTTTTACATAGTTAAGTCCCCTCGCTGTATAGAAATTACAATGAAAAATGGAAAATTAAATAATATTGGGTAAGCAGCCGATTTCACACTAAAAAAATATCACAGTGGGCTGCGCTGGAATGAAAGGAAGACGTGTAGAAAATTTCATCTCAATCGGATGGGCCGTTCGCGAACGCATAAAGGACATACGGACATACAGACAGACGGAGATCGACTTTTATATATAAGATTCCTGTTACTTAGTGATTTTCCGTCGTATTTAATTAATAGTATCTTCAAAGGAAATAGCATAAAAAATGTAAGACATCCAGATTATACTGTAGTGAGTGGAAACAATGAAAATATTGTGGAAACTTTAAAGACACGATGATTAGCATGGTAACTGTAAGACAAATAAACATATCATCATTATCATGTGCCATTCTGATAAGCGCGGGCGGTCATGTTTCGCCATCTTACACGATCACCAGAGCCGTGGATCAGCTCTGTGTTCTTGACTCGACCATTGCACGTGATCAAGTCATCCAGGTATTTAACTCTCTGCCTTCCCCTCGTTCTATTCTCCTCATTCATGCCAGTTGTCACCAAGTTCTCCAATCTATTTCTTCTCATAACGTTTATAAATAATTGTGACTGTCTACGTTTGATTTTTCAAATCCTTTCAGGGTTTTCATTTGTTTCTTGTAGGACTTGGTCATTGGTTGTTCTGTCTGTACATGGTATTCTTTGCATTTTCTTCAGAAACCACATTTGCACATCTATCAGATGTTTTTCAGCTTGTATGCTCATTGTCCACGCTTCACATCCATGCAAAAGTACAGCTTCTATGTAGCACTTCAGCACTCTTTTTCTCTTTGCAAATGACACGTTTTTTGTTTTCATTTGTCAGTATGTTTTCCATCTTGCAAAAGGCTACCTTCGCGTTGGCTATTCTTGTTCTAATCTCTTCAAGGCATCTCCTATCCGATGTTTTGACTGTTCCGAGGTAATTGTGCACAACCTTGATCATCTCTCAATAGAAAGAAATACACCAGGCGTGTAAATAGGTACATCATTAACTTACGAATTGTTGCTGCTATCTTAGCACATGCCTATTATGGGATGGAGTAGCTTATAGAGACCAGAACAAGGATTGTAATGATAAACAAGTCCCGTTTCTAAGATGAAAATATACCCATCTGTCAGGGTCTTAAACTTGGCTCGCTTTCCTAACACATGTGAGACAGTACAAATACAACGTGATTTAACATAAGACTCAACGACACACCGTTCAATGGATTTATTCACATATTAAATACAGAACGATGATCACAACAATATACACTGGATACTTCATTACACTTACATCCACAATACAGCTCACACGTCTCACTCTCAAGATGTCCAGACACTCGACTTTCAGTACAGAAACCACACAACGCCTTTCTCTCTATCTTGCGTCCGTCCACGTCCGTGTCCCAGAGCTGTCTGCCGCTAGTTCGCACCTTGCCTCTCACCTCAGGTGACGTCACGAGGCATGCGTGCGTTCCGCGTCGTCCTTGCTTGACCGCTGGTCGCTTGTCAGCCAGCAGTCTTGCAGGCCGGTGACTACCACTCGCCTGGCGGCGTAACGAAGTTACTGTGTCCCTAGTGGGAGCTAAGTCGCCTGGCGGGCGTAACGATGTCACTGCATCACTGTCTCCTTTCTGGACTCTGACACCATCCTCATAAAACTGACAACTTCAAGGCAGATAAATACATTGTCTTAAAATGCTATGGAGAGTACCTACATGTGTATGTTATTGCATAAGTACGTAACAACGCTGTAAAAAGTCTGACTGCACCAAAGACATTTTATAAAGTAATTGTAAGAAATGCAACAGATTAAAAAAAAAAAAAATATTCAGGTAGCCCTTCATGATACGAGACTATGGTCACCATAGATGACGACGAACTTTGATAGCGTATGTCTACCGGCATGGCACACGCTGATTAAATGGCTTTTTATCAGGTCTAATGATGCTATAAATGTTAAACTACCGATTCAATGTTAGTTGTATAACATCAAATTACGATTGTTTCGGGGGGCTGCGTGGTCGCGAGGTATGGTGTCCGTTTCGAGTGCTGGAGGTCCCGGGTTCAAGCCCCGGTGAGGACCGGGACTTTTTCTCATGGACATCTAGTAATAAAATTCCCCCTGGTCTCTGGGTAGTGAGATCGGACGCCCGTGTGTATTGTTGCGCACGGAAAAAATCCACCTTGGCAGTTGGAAATCGAAAAAGAATAGCCTAACGACGCTGCCCGAGCAAAATTTCGAGTTAAAAATCTACCCAAAGTATTTCAGGATCCTCGTCGGTGCTACGGAGTTCGTGCACTGAGCTGAGTTTCTCCAGATTCAGGTTTGAGTTAGGAGGAGAACGGAGCACTTATGGGTTACACCCGTGTGCCGTGATGTTGATCCATCGACTAAACTAAACTAACTAAACTAAACGGATGACAATTTAGTTCATACAATAGATTCCATACACTTAATGTATACTAATATATACGCTAACCCATACAATATGAATTATTACATGTTGCAGCTGATCACAATCTGGGCATTTGAAAAGGGAACAATTGAAGATGGATATAACAACATTAGTAATAGCCGGTGTCATTTGCCTGCTCGTCTACGCCTTCTTCCGCAAGCCCGACCCACGACTGCCGCCTTTCCCAACTCGAACCCTGCCTATTGTGGGCAACATGCTTTCAATGAAGGAAGACTTTCGCATTCAGTTCCGGGACTGGCGCCAGAAATGTGGGGACATCTTCAGGTAAGTCTATACATTACAGGGAGCTGCAGTGAAGCAGGTAAGGAAAGTGCGACAGACACCTCGAAGCTCACGAGAGGAAGTGGACACAGCGGAAAATGACAAGAAAGACAGGGAGGCTTTCAAGCGATGTGCTGCAGAGGCCAAAAATACGTAAAATGGAAATGTTTTATAAAGGAGATTGGAGGTGATAATACACTGCGAAAAATCTGGAAAATGCACAGACAAATGCAAAGAAAAGATCGGTCTATGGCAGTGGGAACAATTTATAGAGAGGATGGTGTACGCGTGACAACAGACAAAGAGAAGGGGGAGGCATTTCTCCAGAGATTGTTAGAGCAGACCAATCATAATGATGCGGACTACCAGGGATGCAGTTAGAGAGGAATTATCTGGCACAATGGAGAATATGCATTATGAAGACATCATACGGGTTGAAGATGTTAAACATATTTTGAATAAGGCAAAAGACACGGCACCAGGGCCCGATGGTGTTAGGTGTGGCGACATGAAGGTTTTGAGCGATGCAGATCTGAAGGAAATGACCGAATACTTTAATCAGAGCATTAGGACAGCATTAGTAACGCAGGATTGGTTAAATAGCTATCTCTATCCCTCTCCCAAAACCATTCAAGGATCATTCAAAGCTTAGCGGCTTTAGGATCATCACTCTTCAAAATACATTTGGGAAGGTTTTAGAGAACATAGTTCGCAGGTAAGCTAGAGGATTTTTTGGAAAGGGGGAAGTTTCTGCCAAGAGGCCTGGGGAGCTACATGCCAGGAAATGATACCTGGTCAAATGCAGCCACTTTTGCCTTTGACATTTATGAGGGGTTCCAGAATAGACAGGAAACGATGGCGGCAGCGCTTTATCTCGAGGATGCTTACAATAGAGTTCGCTATGATATTTATGTGACCGCACTGATGGAGAAGGGGGTCAATCCCTGTTGGTAAATTAGATAGCAGCCAGTCCTGCATTCTCGTCGGGTTGCTCTCCGTCTGGGTGCATGGACCTCTGAGCCACATATTTTAACCCCGAGACAGCCACAGGGATCTGAAATCTCACCGGTGCTCTTTAAGGTATATACGAGCAAGATTGCAACCTAGAAGCACCAGGGGTTGGAAGGATACTAACATTTGCAGGTGATGTTCTTGCATATAGGCAGGGGAGAGATAGGGGACAAACAGCCCAGGAGCTACAGGAAACAGTAGACAAAGTGATTGATTGGTGCACTGAAATGAGTGCTGTCATCCACCCGGAAAAGGCGGCTGTTTTGTGGTGCTCTCTGGACAACATGAGAGATGATGTCCCAAGCCTCACGAAAGATGGTAGAAGCGTCAACAGAGAGAACAAACTGAAGTATCTGGGAATCACATTTGACAGGAGTCTGTCCTTCAAGGACCATGTGGAGACGGTTGTGACAAGATCTCAAAAGGGACTCAATGCACTTAAAACTATGGCTGCAATGGACACAGAGCAGAGAATGCTCTTCACACTATACCAGCACTTGATCCTCTCAATGATTGATTATGTACTAGGACTGCTCACTGTCTCAAAGAGTGAGCTGGTGAAATTAGAGCGCATACAGAACGAAGCTCCCAGGACATTCTTGGATGCACCAGAGACACCCCAGTAATGTGTATGCGTTACATCCTTGATCTGCAGACTGTTGCTGGTAGGCGCAAGGTGATGCAAAAGAAGGCATACCTCAGAGTAGCTGCAGACACAGATCACCCGTTGCATGAGGCGCTGGACGAAGTTACAGGTCAGAGACTGATAAGAGGGAAATCATGGATGGCTCAGGCGGAGAATACGATCAGACAGGTGTGCATCTTGGAGAACATTAGGCGAGGAGATGAGTGGGTCAGAGTGCCAGCGGAGCAGTCAGACTTGTGCAGAGTTATAATCACATTGAGCTGGGAGTGCAGAGAGTGGCCAGCAGGGGCCACGGAAGTGGAAATCCAGCAACTAATTCAGGATAATGCTCGCCCGGGTGATGTGATTATCTGCACGGATGGTTCGGTGTTGAGAGGCAGGAGAAGTGCCTGCGGATTCTTAGCAAAAGCTAATGGTCGATGTTTGGTGCAGGAGAGCCCGGCGTATGATACCACAACATCTAGCTTAAGAATGGAGGTGGAGGCAGTCAGTGCAGCTTTCCGCTGGATGGAGAACACGATACATACACACATCGTGATTGTAACTGACTCAGAAAGCATGCTGAGGAGGGTGAGGACAGGCAGGCTTTCCACAGAGTGGCTTGCTTCGCTTCGGAGGTCACGGGTAGCAAGCATCACCTGGATCGTTTCTCCGTGGCATGCCGGTGGGCTAGGGAATGAACAGGCGGACAGATTGGCTGGCTCGACAAAACTTGGTGGAGTATTGATGCATGACAAGGCAGACGTGGTTGCGGCCTTGTGGGAGCACGTGTACACCTCGGAGCAGCAAATGGATCACCATAGTCTGTCTAGTAAGAATCAGCGAGGTGTGACGAGAGGATCTGGCCGACGCTCGACGCTCAGAGGAAAGGCGAGACGGACATATAATCAGATTGCTACTGGAACTATTAGTGTTGGAACTCTTCGCTGGCTTGCTGAGGATGTGGATGGAGCGATTATGGGAATGCCCCGAATGCTGTGATGTCGGCTCCTAAATAAATCAATCAATCATTACAGGGACATCTTCAGGTAAATCTGTACATTATGGGGTCACCCTGAAGTAAGTCCACACAATGTGGAGGTGTATTAGGTAAGTCCATAAATTCTATGGGAATTTCAGGTAAGTTCAAGCACCGGATGATATGTTCATGAAGGCCATAGAATGTGAAGACATCGTCAGATAACCCTACACACAGCAAGTACATGAATAAATCCAACCAACCTTACCAAGTCACATCGGTTAAATGTTACATATTTTTGTTTTGACGAATTATTGAGTTGTATAATGACGAAAACCTATTTGCCATTTAAAAACAAACAAATATATATGCGTTGCATAATTTGTCGAAAAATTATTCTGTTATATTCAGTTTCTTCGTTCCACCACATTCTCGGCAATCTTTCTTGGATCGGTATATACACATTATTTTGTTCATGTGTATGTCCACTAACACATTTCAGATGGATATTACCACATTCTTCCTGCCACTGTAAACTTTACTGTCATGTTTCACTCCGCTGAATTAACATCCCTTTGTAAGCAGTTTAATTTCAGGGTCATGTTTAAATCCATTACATTAATATTCATCAGTGCACGTTTAATCTCACGGTCAGTGTTCCGTCTTCTAACTTCACCTTCATCCGCACAACTTTCTGTCCACGATCATGTTTCAGTCCGTTGTACTGTATTCACAGTCCTCGGTGCACCGATATCCCCATGATCACAATTCACTCGTTCATATTCACATTCCTCATTTCACCACTATCTCTATGGGAATCTTTAAGTTTGCTGTATTCACACGCTTCAAAGCACCGTGATGGCTTCGATCATGTTTCCTGATTCAGACAACTATATTCGCATTGTTTAGTTCACTTTTATATCTAAGACAATGATTCAGAGTGCTATGTCCACATTCGTCACACCAAGTTAACCGTCGCGATAATTCTTCAATCCAGTATATTTACATTTTCTTCAGTCCAGTATATTCACATTCTTCAGTCTAGAATATTTACATTAATCATTCCAGTATATTAACTTGCTTCAGTCCAGCATGCTATTTCTCTTCTTTATCCCAGCGATCATCTTCATTTCACCTTTGTCTCCATGATCATGATTATTAAATGTCAAGGATTTCGATGCATGGTTAATGGTATAAAGATACAATGAGTAAGACAAACAACGACTGAAACAGATTATAAACAAAACATGCGACATTATTTATTCACTGACATATTTCAGTGCATCTCATCAGATGCACACTGTACAATTATATTAGACTAGCTGACGACCTGGACCGGCGTCGTCTAGGTCCCTAGCGGGGAGTGTCTCTTTTAATTCATATAAGCAGTCATTTTACATTCAAATGCAGTTCTCTAAGCGCACCGAGTACGCGTTCGGTCCCTGGGCCATCGCAGCTAATTATTTCAGATGAACGTGCTTGAGCAGTGCGAACTCGATTGGTTTCTAGATGAACGTGCTTGAGCAGTGCGCACTCGATTGGATTCCAGTCTTGCTTCCCGTTGCTCGTCTGTTTCTGAAGCTCGTAATGCCTTTTTCTTTCGTCATTGAGGAAAAATTGTTGATTTTAAACTAACTAACTATTTCAGTTGGATCCGCGGGAGTGAGAACAACATCTGTATAGAATTTCATCTCAATCGGATGGACCGTTCGGGAACGCATAAAGGACACACACACACACACACACACACACACACAAACAAACATTCTCTTTTATATAGATATAGATATATCATATGAAGTGATTAAATGAACTCCACGTTAGCTGAAATACTCGAAACACGTAGTCAAGTGAAGAACACATGTTCACATTCATGTGACAAATCAGGGGTTACAACTCCATTTCAGAGTAATGTGACGAACACATTATCACATTAACGACAGATATCAGAATTCACAACTTCAGACCAGAATGCACTGTCACATAGACAAGATGTAAACAATATTAAACCTATTTACCGAAATACCTAGTTGACATCATCAATGGACGTTTATGTGGACTCTTGTTCAGACTGTGACGTCATCCTATATGGATTGTATAGAGAGATACATAAGACAGAGTCCTAACTGTGACGAAGATCCGATGCCTGGCAACACATTATTGTTTGCACGTTGATCTGTATAAAACAATATATTTACAGAAACACAATTGCCATCCGTGTTTTAATGAAATCTTTTAATGTAACTACCAACAACAAAATCAGTGACGTTCAAACACTTGTGTCTGACAGCCTGTACATGGCGGGAACTCTGGTGGTTGTACTCAACGGCTACGACGTCATCAACGAAGCCTTTGTCAAGAAAGCGGACGTTTTCTCCGACAGACCACTTTTTTTCTTTGATCAGGTTTGAACATGTTCATATGGTGTATAGCTTACCAGATATCAGAATTAGCTTAGGTTTTATTCGTATTTCTCATCATCATCATCTTCCACTTTTGCCGTCAATCGTCGTGGCGAGGAATAATTGATGCTCAGCGCCCGGTGGGTGGCATTGGATAGCGTCATTCTATGTAAATGTACAATATCTTTGATGTCCTCAATGCATTTTCTTCTCGGGCGTACTAAAGCTTTCGTAGCAGATCTCTTTTGATGTAGGTCTAGTGCTGATAGTTAATGGCAATGCATTCCAACGAGATGGCCAAAGCATTTGATATGTCTTTCAATATATGTAGCACAAAGTGTTGATCGCACTGTCTGTCTGATAATATCATTTCTTATTCGGTCTCGGATTGTTAAGTTGGCAGCTCTCCTCAAGCATATCATCTCGCAGGTGTTGATTTCTCATCAGTTTGATAATATCCAAGTTTGACATTGGTAGCATAGGGTTGGTGTGAATGTGCTTTTTATAATCTGTGTTTTTATTTTTGTGTGGACATAGGTATATTTGGATGTTTCTGTATGGGTGATAGTTGATATATAAGAGAATCGCTTTTTGACATCTTCTTTTGATTTCTCTGTTTATTATGCCATCTTATGTGATCATACTTAAAAGATGACTGAATTCTTTAGCTTGTTTCAGAGATGTGCTAGCTATCTGTATACTTAGTGGACCAGGAAATCTGCTAACTTGTACTACTTCAGTTGTGGTTTATTTGTATTCATCTTGTATCTGCTGCATGTTGAACTCAGCTTATTAACATGATTTTTAAGTCAGCCTGAGTCGTTATCACCGGGCACTGATCGTCTGCAAATAAAATGTCATTTATTGTGGATGAATTTGTTGTTTCACCTGGAGTAAAGAGACAAACATTAATTTTCTAAATCCGTTCTTATCAAAGCTTTCGTCTTTAGATAATTTGTCTATGTAGATATTAACACTAAATGTGAGATCACATATTTATTTTATTTACTTATACATTATTCAATAATTTATGCGATCAATGCTTTTAAAGGCATCTCACGTCAATTGAAATTCACGTACACTATAGCTCTCCAACCATTTACGTGTATGTTCGTATTACAATATGTGACTATACATAAAACAATCAATAATTAAATAAATGTATCTATCTATTTACGTCAAACTGTAAAGGAAGATGATCAATGGCAGTCATTTATTAGAATTAGCGCCGCGATTGCAAAGACAGCATTGATATTATTATGGGTGCGGGATGCCCATTCCCTATAGTTATAATCTATGTTAACCGTACTAGACATTCTTTCTACCTATATGATGGTGTCGTATGGCTAAATACTACGGACAAAAAACAACAGACTAAAGTTAATACCAAACACAGGCACTTAATATAACAATTCCACCAAGACAACGTTGAGGAAGGATAGAACTGAAATCTGGTCTCTAATAACATCAAGATGGATAGAACTGAAATCTGTATTAGAGACTTGGTCTCTAATAACATCAAGATGGATGACGTATCTACAGGACTCAGCGTGCTTCTGTTGACAGTATTCACAATCAAGCCGCGGGAGAGTCATGCACGTAGCGTCAGTATCGGTATGTCTAGGTATCACAGGATACGAGATTACCTGGTGGTTGTCTGATTCCTCCCCGAGACACTAGAGCAGCGGTTCTCAACTTTTTTTGGCCAAAGCACCCCTTCACCTTATGTTCATAATGTTATTCCCCTCCCCCTTCGTATTCTCTCCCTATAAATTCCCCCACCCCCGCCCTTACATAGTATACGTAAAAATAAATGGAAGCTTAATTTAATAACACATACTAGAACAAGTCTAGACATCTACGTAAAATGTGATTTGCGGGTCTACTTACGTTATAAAACGAATTTCAAAAGGGCGAAAAGTACAGAACCGTAAAATATGGAGGGAAAAACAATATCAAGTAATCGTTCTTGTATTAACACGATCTTGAAATAATCTTAACAACCCCCACCCCCCCCCCCACCCCCTCACCCGGAAATCCTAAAATTCCCCACAGGAGAGGGGCGGGGGGAATTCTGGAACACGAACAACCCAGGGGTACCAGTCCATATAGACAATTATCATTCTACTTCACCCAACAAATACACTTGCTAGCTATCTCTTGGGTCTCTCCTATTATTTCAGGTCTGTCCAACATGACATCCTCTCTGGTGGACTGGACTTGTTTGACCATATATATAATTAACCAATATACTTCTCTGTTGAGTAAGCCCTGATGCGAGACAATGGTTATTGAACATTGAGCTAAATTAACGTGGTTGCTATGAGTGACTGACACCTGTAGATATCAAAGACCATGTTGCTTTTACGGTCACGCATTCCGCTCCGCAACTGACGGTATGGGTGTTAGTGTACGGGTGGAAGTTCTCTGCCCTGCCACATGATGATGGTACAATAGTACTGGCTCTAACTTCCCAATGACGGGAGTTACATTAATGCTATGTACTCGAGGAAATCTCATTAGCTCTTAATTACAGAGACAGGATAACACCTTTTTAGTCAAAACTAATCAACCAGACTCAGCCTAGAACTGCCTCTCGCCATTTTGACTTCTCTTCGGACTTCGGTTTGACTGGGTCAGACTAGGCCAGAATTCGGCAGCCCTTGATGATAACATTGGTTACTGAAACCAACTGAAAGGTTTATCGATCCAACACAATTTTAAATGGTTCTTATCTTTATTATAGAAAACAGACGCCTACTGGATTTCGTTAAAGATCGACGTCCTGTTTGAGAGGCGAAGCATGGAAGACAATGTGTCCTTTGGCATTTCTTCTTCCACAGTGATCTGACACAGACCAATTAAGAGATTCACTTATGGTGCCCGAATGTTATGTTCTAATCAAATTTTGGATTCGGAATATAACCCTCCGAGGAAATTCTGAAAGAACTGAATAGAACTTATAATTCACGTTTCTTCGGAATGCCTACATTTTACTTCTATCTCATATGAATCAGTGATGTTCACTTAGCGTCCTAGAAAGTCCCGAGTGAAAAAGGAAGGTTCTGCTTAATCCTCGCAGTGCTCAGGTGCGTTATGGACAAAGTAGATCCCTGTTTGCTGGCTTCCTGGCCTAGAGGTTAGCAACTTTTCTCCGTAATCTCGTATGCTCTCGTAAGTAACGTGACGACGGTGAGAATCAGCAGTGGTTCGAAACGCGTCAGTAACTTACGGGGTATGTGAGCCGGCCGCTCAGAAAGCAATGGCAAACAACTGAACGTAATCTTGCCAAGAAATCAACAATCAGCTGAAAGATGATGATGTTGACAGCGATGTCCTGTAAAGGATATGCAAACAATTTTTTTTAGATCCCTGTTGTAAAGCCACAAAAAGGGTGGTGCAGATGGGGGACTATATTGGCCGGTCCGATACACGCTTACGTTTCGTTACAACAATCAAACATAAAATAAATGTATCTATCTATCTACGTCAAACTGTAAATGAAGATGATCAATTAAATCATTTATTAGAATCAACTTCGCGATCGCAAAGAGAGCATTTAGACAGAAAAAACATGACAATAACAAATAATACTAACATTAAAGAATACACAACTTAATTTGTATTATTAATCGTTATTTACTGCACCTGACTTGTCGTACTATATGCTGCTATCATATGAACATATATGTTTATAATACATGGACACATGTGCTTTTAACATAAGGATATATATAGTTTTAACATAGTGGCATATATGTTTTTAGCATATGGATATATATGTTTATACCACGTGGACATATATGCTTCTTTGAGAAATTCAAACCAATGAATTCCCTTAGTGAATTTAAACGCAGAAGCCACAAACAATACATTGCACGATTTATTGCCTGTTATATATATCGTTGAGTGAATACTGCAGAGTTGTATGTCATATCAAGTCAGTAAATAAACAATATTTTAGCTGAAACAATTAAAACAGATAGTCACATGTATTGTTCAAATATGGAACATCTGTTATCCCAAGGTTTTGTCACGTTTACAACGAACTCTTTCTGTTTGTATTTTTTCTTTTTTTTGCATATCCTTCACAGGACATCGCTGTCAACACCAGCATCTTTCAGCTGTTTGTTGATTTCTTGGCAAGATTATGCTCAGTAGTTTGCCATTGCTTTCTGAGCGGCCGGCTCACATACCCCGTAAGTTACCGATGTGATTCGAACCACTGCTGATTCTCACCGTCATCACGTTACCTACGAGAGTATACGAGATTACGGATAAAAGTCGCTAACCTCTAAGCCAGGAAGCCGGCCTGTGTGTATATATGCTTCTGAAATATGGACATATATATTTCAAACATATGTATATCTATATTTTAAACATATGGACAAATATGCTTCTGATATATTGACTCGTATGCTTTTTGATATATTGGGTTGTATGCTTCTGATATATGGAGACAGGACGCACGTGACAAAAAGGGTTTATAGAGGCATTAACGAACTGGTATTACGGAGAATTGCCATGTAGCAACTGAATTGACAAATTGACAAACGAACATGGTCTAGAAGGTAAAACAGTGAAAAGAAAACTTCTTAAAGTAAACTAAAAGCGAAAGCTCTCAAAGCTCCCTCGCATTGTAATATATAAAGAGAATTCGAAGACAGAACTAACGACCACAACTCTGTGAACAATACGAAATGTTTGACCAAGAAAAACATTTAAATAAATTGTCATAGATCTAACAATAGTATACATCTAATAAAGAGACAGCAATAGAACAACATGTTTATGAAGAGTGTATAGATGCCTTTCCATCCAAATTCAATATGTCAGATAAAACCAGAGGTAGCCTAACAGCCCATCACAAGAACGTAGGTGTTTCCAGAATCCTTCACCTGCAAACATCATGTCCGCGGCGACAATCTGCATGTGCACATGATTGATTCGCCAATCTGGAGTCTTGTATGCATGTTGTTGTATAATGGAATGTGTCCCAATCTGAGGCGAAGATTATTGGTATGTTCTGGCCTGCCCTTGAAATTGTATCCTCTGCATGGTGATCTTACTCATACCGCCTGTCACTTGTTGTCCCTGGGGGTAAAGTGGAATCAACAAGCACACTATTTAAATCCCCTTTACTTGAGTTTTGGTCTTTTGCTGGACCTTTGTCTACCTACCCCCTCTTACTAAGTCTGTTGATCTCTCTCTCTCTCTCTCTCTCTCTCTCTCTCTCTCTCTCTCTCTCTCTCTCTCTCTCTCTCTCTCTCTCTTTACCAGACAATACCCCTCTTCACATTCCTTCAGCACGTACCCACACAACACTGTCCTCCAACAATTAATAAAATATGTAATGAAGAAAACTATGTCAGGTGGGTGTAGTGTATATGTATAGAAATCTGTGGTGTAGTCTATCGTGTATGTGAGATAGGATAGTTAGTCCAGGATCAGCATCACAGTTGTCATCATGATACATCCATTCGACTTCACATAGCACAGAACTGGAATGCGCTTACCCGAGGATGTGCCTCTCCGACCGAATTATACTTATTCCAAAGTATCCTGGAACGTTTGAAAAGTCTAATCACCACTGAGTAATGTATTTTGTTCGTTTCTGGTATTTTCTACACTGTCTATAACTCTGTATTTTTTTTATAGTTCATGTATAAACGAACACAACCACTGTCCGAAGAAAATATATCGATGGCACACTGTTGTCTGTTACTCCCGAACTGTTCCGGTAAACCGGGACAATGTAATGATAGTCTTTTCCTTTCTCTATTGCTTAGAGTAAATATTACTGTTCCTAATTCTCTGGTTGTTTGGAATACCTTCATTGAGCACCTCACTTCTAGTGATTCATTTTTAATGTTCAATTTAGTTCAGCACTTGTCTGACCTTTTTTCTAACCAGGGTTCAAAGCTTGATATCAGTTAGCACTGCACCAGAGTATTGCCTTTTCTTCCTCTCAGATTGGGAACTACTTTCACTTTCAAGTGGAGGGAACCTTATTTAACCTATTTCAGTCCTAGAATTAAACCACCAAGTCACATCAAGGACCACTGTCTGTCGCCTTTAACAACTTAGACATCGTGATTTGTATTTCTAATTCGGCTCTGAAATAAATCCACACTCCAGCCGGTGCCAAGCCAACCTGTATACTGAATTTAAAACTTGATTTTCATACAGCAATCGAATCTCGCCTGTAGGACGTCATGGGTTTTTCCTTCCCACCAAATCACCCCTGTTCCTTTCTCTTCTTTTGATCCTCGTACAAAAACATCCCTACACGTCTCCTTTGATGTAAACGATCTTTCTGGACATCGATGATTATCCTTTGATCTCGACTAGTTTTCCTGGATCACGAGACCTACGTTCCCGTATTCAAAGAGTTCTAGCGTGTTTAGATTGACGATCTCTGGTCTTTGATCTTTTCAGGTCGACAATCTTCTTTGATGTAGACAGTTCTAGTTGAGATCGTTTCTTCTGTTGCTCACGGGAGCTTCGTTCACCGTCTTCAATCGTACCGATCTCGTTTAATCGCCCCCCCCCCCCCACCCGTTCTCACAACAAACAAAATGTAGCGGTATAGACCGTCGATCTCTGTCCTTTGAACATTTAGGATCGATGATCTCCAGTATCGTGACACCGACTAGTTCAAATATTACTGTATACACTTTCTGAAACTGCATCTACCATATAAAGACATGATATTGCTGGGAGAATCTCACAGAAGATGAGTTTAGTATAATATTGATGATTAAAGGAACGTATTCCCTTAGTGAATGTAAACACATAAACCACAAACAATTTCTTGCACAATTTATCTTGTCAGGTGTTTCAACTTAAGTACTATTAATTTAATCACTACATGTGCTAAATAGTTAGTTAGTTAGTTATTAAGTCGAAAGATCATCCTCATTGCACATTGAACCATTCAGTCCATAAGTGCTCAGATCCCCTCCTCAGCAAATCCCGCAGCGTGTGGCGGCTAACGACACCAGTTCTGTGTTGGTTTATCAATCTTCTTTGGCTTCCTGCGTAGTGTTCTAGTTTGGCCACCCCTCTTTTAATTTGCTGTTCTCACAGTCTGGCCATGGTTGTAGATTCACAGTCATCACTTGGTTCACGCAAAAGTCTTACTTCTCGCAGAGCATTCAGAATGTCAGCCTGGTCCATGGCGCGTCCGCCTTCCACAGTAGCCTCACCTGCGAGCTTGTCAGCCCGCTCATTTCCTTGTACTCCCGCATGCCCTGGCACGAAGATGAAACTAATCTTTGCCACCCGAGACCGCTCCAGAGGCAGCAACCATTCTCTTCGGATCGACCCCTCCTCTATCCTCTTGATCATGTTCATTGAAGTCGCTAAGGAAACATGCCCTAGCCATGTTATTGCTTTACTTACTGCCATGACTTCCATAGTCAGGCTACTTGTGGTTTCAGTGAAAGTCTCACTAGTCCCCCTTCACAATTCTCCCTCCGGCCCGAGTCGTAAAGGCCCATGAGCTTCTCACATGTCGGACGACCGACCCATCTGTGTAGATGACCGCGTCACCGTCTAGCGAATTCTCGAAAATCAACGCTTGTACGTCAGCCTCCACAGCAGCCGGATTTTCTGGTCTGCATTTTCTATCTAATTGGATGCAAACTGAAAAGGATGTGCAGAAATCTGTTGGCACTTGTACCCACTCCTCGCCAGGTTCTAAGTCCTCAAGTGAACACACCTGTTGAAGAATGTCTTCGGCTTGACCCATCCACGACCGTCCTCTTTGTAACCTGCTGCCCTTCACCTTCATAATTTCACTATGCAGTGGATGTTGTGTGTTTGCGTTAACTCTGAGGTAGGCGCGTGCTCTGCAAACTTGTATTCTCTCTTCAATGGTTGGAAAATCAAGAAGGTAGCGCATCGCCCTGCATGCTGTATCTCTTGTACATCCAAGAATAATGTTATGTGCTAAATAATTCTGCGGTGGATGCCCCGAATGCTGTGATGTGGCACTTGGTGGAGTATTGATACATGACAAGGCAGACGTGGTTGCGGCCTTGTGGGAGCACGTGCACACCTCGGAGGAGCAAATGGATTACCATGGTCTGGCAAGAATGAGGCAACGAGGAGTGACGAAATGATCTGGCCGACGCTCAAAGCTCAGAGGAAAGGCGAGACGGACTTATAATCAGATTGCTACTGGTACTATTAGTGTTGGAACTCTTCGCTGGCTGCTGAGGATGGGGACGGAGCACTTATGGGAATGCCCCGAATGCTGTGATGTCGATTCCTAAATCAATCAATCAATCAATCAATCAATCAATCAATAACTCTGCGGTATGCACCTGACGCGATTCGGGGAAATATGCCTGGCAAAAATCGTGCTACTTTTTGTTTGTGGCTCTGAGTTTAAAATAGTGATGATGATAGCAATAACACAATCACTCCTACCACAGAAGATACGTTTCTAGTTGAGATGTGTTTGTAATTTTAAGCTCTAGACCCCGGCTCGTGGGAAAAGCACGAATTGTTGATGATCAGGGTTACTAGAAAGCAATCACAAAAGACAATTGCGGAAAAATAATGTATCACACACACACACACACACGCACACACAGAGGCGCGCACGCACGCACGCACACGCGCACACACAGTATATATGGATACAGAATCATAACCTTGAAAACCACCTTTGGAAAAGTGCTGGAGAAGGTAGTGTGGCATGCAGGCTACAGCGCCACTTGGAAAGTCGTAATCTGCTTCCCAAAGCGCTTGAGAGTTACCAGTCTGGGAAGGACACCAGGGCCAATGCGGTAACTTTTGTATTTGATGTCAATGAGGGCTTAAGGGATAAACGAGAGACATTGGCTGTGGCACTTGAACTGGACGATTATTATGACAGGGTTACAAAAGATATGATCGGTGGATTGTTAAATGGATTGAGGCAGTCCTTTATGAACGTAGACTTGCACTCTACGTGTGTTCATAGACGTCTGATCCCTGTACTACTACACCGGGCCACAAGAATCTCCCATGCTCACAATGCTTTTTTAATGCCTGCACCAACAAAGCCGCCCCATTGAGACACCAGGTATTGATAGAATCTTGACATTTATAGATGATGTGCTGGTTTACAAACAGGGAAGAGACAGAGGACGTTTGGCTGTAGACTTACAAACGGCAGTAAACAAGGAGGCAGAGTGGTGATGGGACGCAATGATCGTTATAACCCTACATTAGGCATTGGCTGCGTGCTATTCACTGGATAACCGAATCGTGAAGGCAGATGCCCCATGTATTACATTAAATGGATGTCCTTTTAGTAGAGAGAGTAAACTGAAGTACTTGAGAATGACTTTTGACACGTGTATCTTATTTAAGGATAATTTTGAGGCTTTCGTCGTGAAGGCTGAAAAGAGACTTAATGCACTGAGGGCGATGGCAGCAACCGGGGTAGAGCATGGGATGCTTTACAGGCTCTTTCAATAATTAATAATTGCATTCATTGTGTATGGTATGGGACTGCTGACAGTATCAAAGAGCCAGCTGGAAAGGTTGGAGCGCATATAGAATGCGGCCATGTGGGCGGTCCTTGGATGCGCAAAGGACACATCAATTATATGCATGAGGCATAGAATGAGCGTAATCGGGCCAAGAAGTCAACAATCAGCTGAAAGATGGCGATGTTGATAGCGATGTCCTGTAAAGGATATGCGGAAAAAAAATAGCCTGACAACTGGCAAGATCGAGGGGAAGAGAACATGGGAAAAAAGAACAAGAGAAATAAACACTTGGATGGCTTGGCTACGTGGCATAGTCGAGACAATAACACAGAGCTGATCCACGATTCTAATATTAGTGTGAGGTGGCGAAACATGATCGCCCATGCTTATCGGCATTTCAAATGATTATGGTGATATCTTGGCACTGCCCACAATGGCGCACAGGCATTGGGTCTTTCGGACCAAATGGTACCTGAGAGTTGCTGCAGATAGGGATCAACCCTTGCATGAAGACGAGCATAAGGTCAAGGGTCATAGACTGAGACGAGGCAGATCCTGGGTGGGACAGGCAGAAATACCTATACGCCAGGTATCTATATACCATCAATCGTGAAAAAAGAGTGGTTTAAAGTATCAGAAGACATGTCGGACTGGTATACTGGGTCTTAAGCGCAGAGAATGGACAGAAGGCCGTACAGAGTTTAAAGTGCAACAACTTATCCCGAGCAACGCACATCAAGGTGACATAATAATCTACACTGATGTGTGGTGAGAAACAGACGGAGTGGTT
Source organism: Cepaea nemoralis (assembly GCA_014155875.1). NCBI lineage: Eukaryota > Metazoa > Mollusca > Gastropoda > Stylommatophora > Helicidae > Cepaea > Cepaea nemoralis. The sequence continues at coordinate 203,960 of JACEFZ010008339.1, forward strand.
GGGGTTTCATTGCGAAGGCTAATGGACGATGCGTGAACAAGGAGAGTCTGACATATGAGACTGGGACTTCCAGCATAAGAATGAAAGGCAGTAACAGCAGCCTTCCGATCGTTAGAGGAGACCACTGTAACACACATTGCTTTCATTATGGACTTAAGTAGTATGATTAGTAAGGTGGAGAATGGAATGTTTCGTGTGGAATGGCTTTTCTCGCTTCATAGGTCACGGACTGTGAGAAATGTATGGATATTGTTCCCTGGCCATGTCGGGAGTGCAAGGGAATGAACCGGCTGATAGGCTGGCAGGGAATGCACCTCTAGAAGGTAGATTACCTAATTGCAATGGGCAGGTGGTCGAGCGCCTGTGGGATCAGGTGAAGGAGGCGGTGTACAGAGTGAGAACCCGTATGTAAAAAGATTGATATTGCCAATCAGATATGGATAGGAACAATTCGTAGTGTGACTCTTCGCTGTCTGTTAAACGATGGAAGGAAGCGCGTATGAACATGTTCTGAATGCCGTGATGTGGTCGTTTCTTAGCTCAACTCAACTCAACATATGTAATACTAATGTACCTACATTACGCCAAACTAACATTACATACATACATACATAAATGTAATACATATTTAAATCTAAAAACAACATAGAATCAAGTGAAGTGTGCAGTAATATTCTAGGCATATGTCGCTTCTTCACAGCTGTTGGCGTCTCACAATTATGGTAAGTTAATTCACTTTTAGTTACTTTGAGTACAACATGAAACGGCTGCAGCCGTTACTTCTCTCATCTATTTAGATACCATCAGTCGGCTGGCCCTGTAACAACTATTTATAAAGCACGGCTATTTTAAATAGCATATTAATATGCCTTATAACATGCAACACAGTTAATGTTTCTTACTGAAGCTTTCTCTCCCACAGGCTACTGGATTACATGGCAAGGGAGTTATACTTTCCAATGGAGAACTGTGGAAAGAGCAAAGAGCTGTCTGTCTGTCCATCCTCCGAGCGTTTGGTATGGGAAAGAATCTTCAGGCGGAGAAGATTCAAGAAGAGGTTTCTTGTTTCATAAAATATCTGGCAGATCTAAAAGGGAAGCCTACAGATATCGGAATGTTTTTATACATCAGCTCGTCCAACATTATTTGTACTATCTTAATGGGCAATCGTTTTGAGTACAGTGATAGTAAATTCCAGGATTTAATGTATAAGCTGGACTGTTGGGTAGCCGACCAAAAAAATATTGGGGTGTTCAATTTTATCAGCTGGCTTAAGTATGTCCCAGGAGATTTCTTCAAAGCAAAGAAGGTAGCTGCAAATACTCGCGGAATCATTAATGCTATAGCAACATTTGTGCAGGAAAACAGGAGCGCAATAGATGACCCCAACGACGTCCGTAACCTCATTGATGCATACATAATAGAAAGAAACAAAAGAATTCAAGCTGGGATACCAACAACATTGGATGATGAGAATTTAATTAAGATTGTGTTTGATCTGTTTACGGCTGGAACCGAGACTTCAAGGACAACGATGTATTGGTGTATTCTGTACTTGTTACATAATCCGGAAGTACAAGAAAAGGTGTATAGTGAGATCAAACTTAAGGTGGGCACGGATCGAACCCCAACCATACAGGACAAGAATCAACTGACATATCTCAACGCTGTCATCATGGAAACGCAACGCCTGGCCAGCATTGTTCCCCTGGCTATGCCCCACTTGTGTTCTGAAGAGACAACTTTAAGAGGCTATACCATACCTAAAGGGACCTGGATCATGCCAAACCTGGACTCTGTGCTTCACGAGAAGGCCACTTGGGGAGAGGACGCTTTGAGCTTCAGGCCCGAGCGATTCATTGACAACAACGGCACTTTAATGAACCCCGAACAATTTATACCATTCGGTACTGGACGGCGTGTCTGTCTGGGGGAGAGCTTAGCAAAGATGGAACTGTTTCTGTTTCTCTCCAACATGTTTCAGAGATTCCAGTTCCTCCCGCCATCTCCAGGCTGCATTCTCCCATTAGATTACATGATAGGGACCATCGTAAGTCCAAAACATTACGAGGTGAGGGTGGTTGAGAGAAAGTAATTTTACTGTCAACAAACAATTGGTTTCTGTTAATATTTGAATCGTCATTGATAAAATGTTCTAATTAGTCTGAGCCAGTTTACCATGTCCATGTTTCAGATTGAATTCCATCTTAACTAGCCTATATCCTTAGATCAGTGACAGAATACTTAGATGTGTAATTATTATTGCGTGGAAACAATTTCACTGCTGTCATTTACAATCTCCCACAATTACCTTCAGTGAACAATGAGTAGTCAAGATAGATAGTAATAAACAATGAGGACCAATTAATTTATTTGACAGTAAATGGCAAATTATTACCAAGAAAAGAGACTTTGCTGGTGCATTGATCCACCTCTGACTACCTTGATAATAACAACTAACTACAAGAAACGTCTGTTTACCTTGATGTGGACAATTAGATATTAGACACATCTGGCTACCTTGATGTAAACAATTAGATATAAAACACGTCTGGCTACCTTGATGTGAATAAATAGATATAATACACATCTGGCTAACTTGATGTAAACAATTAGATATAAGACACCTTGATGCTACCTTGATGTGAACAATTTAATATAAGACACGTCTGCCTACCTTGATTTGAATACATAGATATAAGACACGTCTGTAGTCGCTAAACTAAGACACGTCTGTTTACCATGATGTGAACAATTAGATATTAGACACATCTGGCTACCTTGATGTGAACAATTAGATATAAGACACGTCTGGCTACCTTGATGTGAATAAATAGATATAAGACACATCTGGCTACCTTGATGTAAACAATTAGATATAAGACACGTCTGGCTACCTTGATGTGAATAAATATATATAAGACACATCTGGCTACCTCCATGTGGAAAATTAGATATACAAAACGTCTGCCTATCTTGATGGGGACAATGAGGTATACGATACGTCTGCCTATCTTGTGTGAACTATTAGACTTACGACATGTCTGTTTACCTTGGTATGAACAATAATATATACAAGACGTCTGCCTTTCTTGGTGCGAAATATTAGATATGAGACACGTCTGCCTATCTTAATGTGAACTGTTAGATATAAGACACGTTTACCTGTCTTGGTGTGAACAATTATATATATATATATATATATATATATATATATATATATATATATATATATATATATATATATATATATATATATATATATCTTCTTCTTCTTCTTCTTCTTCTTCTTCTTCATCTTCTCTTCTTCTTCTTCTTCTTCTCTTCTTCTTCTTCTTCTTCAGCGTTCCGAGCCATTGAGGTTCTTTGCTGCAGATACAATCCGTCTCCATTCGTCTCTCTGGTTGACCTTCTCTTGCCAGTCGTTGATTCCAAGTGCTTGTAGGTCTGTATATGTATTATCTCTCCACCGTCTTCTTGGTCTACCTCGGTGTCTACGGTCATTTATTTCCTGAGTGTAAGCGAGTTTTGATTCCCTATTGTCTTCCATTCTTTCTATATGCACCAGCCATTGTAGTATATTAGCCTTCATGATACCAGTGATTAGCGGGGACTTAAACAGATCATAAATGTCTTTGTTACTTCTTCTTTTCCACTCTCCACTTTGTGTATCCCTAATGGGTCCAAAGATGCGTCTTAAAACTTTGTTCTCAAAGGTTTGTAGCAAGGCTTCGTCTCCTTTCGTTGTACTCCAGGTTTCAGAGCCATACAGCACAACTGGTCTGATCAGTGTTTTGTATATTGTGATCTTGGTGTTACGAGATAGCGCCTTTGATTGTAGTAGATGTTGTAGTGCATAGTATATCTTATTTCCAGAATTGATTCTAGTTTGTATTTCTTCCCTTATGATGTTGGAGCAGTTGAAGATTGTACCCAGGTATTTGTATGTTTCCGTTCTTTTAATGGTCATATTATCTATTTGTATGTGGCCAGAGTTTTTAGCCATTCCTTCTCTTGAAATTACCATATATTCTGTCTTATCTTGGTTGATGACCAGCCCCATCTGTTGGTCTTTTTCCTTTAAGTGAGTCAATATTTCCAATGTCATTTGTTCACTGTGCCCTATAATATCTATATCATCTGCATAACCAAGCAGCTTGGATGTTCCTCCAATATCACATTCCTCCTTTACCCTCCTTACAACTTTCTCTAGAGCCAGATTGAAGAGTAGCGGCGATAGTGCATCACCCTGTTTCAAGCCAGATGTTATTTGGAAGGGGTCTGATTTCCTGCCTTTATATGTTACTATATTATAAGTATCTTCCATGCATAGTCTGCTCATGTTGATCAACTTCCTTGGTATTCCAAATTCCCGCATAACATTCCATAGACTATTCCTATGGACACTATCATAAGCCTTTTTAAAATCCACAAAATATATATATATATATATATATATATATATATATATATATATATATATATATATATATATATATATATATATATATATATATATATATATATATATATAAGACGTGCACCTATCTAGTTGGGAACTATTAGATACAAGACATATTTGCCTATCTTGTTGGGAAGTATTAGATATAAGACACGTCTGCTTATCTTGTTGGGAACTATTAGATATAAGACACGTCTGCCTATCTTGTTGTGAACTATTAGGCATTCAACACGTCTACCTGTCTTGATGTGCATAATTAGATATAGGGTTATTTTTAATGACTGTTGGATGCTTTAACATATTGCTGTTCCAAGTTTTGTACTCACCCTCTGTAGAGTTCATGCAACATAAAAGGTAAATACACAGCTTGGAACGGCAATATGTTCAAAATCCCCACAGTCATTAAAAATGCACGCTGTGTAAGAATCATCTTCGTCCCTTGATGCGAACACTTAGATGCAATACACGTCTGCCTACCTTGATGTGAACAATTAGATATAAGACATATCTGCTTATCTTGATGTGAACAATTAGATATAAGACACATCTGCTTCCCTTGATGCGAACAATTAGATATAAGACACCCTGCCTACCTTGATGTGAGCAATTAGATATAAGACATGTCTGCCTACCTTGATGAGAACAATAAGATATAAGACACATCTGCTACCGTTGATGCGAACAATTAGATATAAGACATATATGCTTATCTTGATGTGAACAATTAGATATAAGACACATCTGCTTCCCTTGATGCGAACAATTAGATATAAGACACGCCTGCCTACCTTGATGTGAACAATTAGATATAAGACACGTCTGCCTATCTTGAAGTGAACAATTAGATATAAGACACGTACGTCTACCTTGATGTGAACAATTAGATATAAGACACGTCTGCCTACCTTGAATGTTTAACAATTAGATATAAGGCACGTCTGCCTACCTTGATGTGAACAATTAGATATAAGACACGTATTCCTACCTTGATGTGAACAATTAGATAAAAGACACATCTGCTTACCTTGATGTGAACAATTAGATATAAGACACGTCTGCCTACAATAAAGTGAACACATAGTCATGGTCTTGGTTATGATACAGGGTACATTCAGTGCACACGACCACCTCCATAAATGCTCCACTCTCATCCCATAGATCGCACAAGGAGAGTTAGCTAGTTAGTTAGTCGACAGATCATCCTCATTGCACATCGAACCATTCAGTCCATATGTGCTTGGATACCCTCCTAAGTAAATCCTGAAGCGTGTAGCAGCTAACGACACCAGTTTGCGTTGGTTTGTTCATCTTCTTTGATTTCCTGCTTAGTGTTCTTGTTTGGCCACTCCTCTTTTACCTCGCTGTTCTCGCAGCCTGACCATGGTTGTAGATTCGTAGTCATCACTTGGTTCTCACAAACGTTTTGCTTCTCGTAGGGCATTCAGAATGCCAGCCTGGTTCATGGCTCGACCGTCTTCCACAGTAGCGTTACTTGCAAGCTTATCGGACTGCTCATTTCCATCACTCTCTCCGGAATCATCTCTATCTTCCTGAGCATACTCATTGACTCACTAAGGAAACACGCCTGATTGAATGTCTGTGTTTCGAGCCATGTTATTGCTTCACTTACTTCCATGACTTCCATAGTCAGGCTACTTGTGGTCAACGCAAAAGCACCAGAATCTTCTTTCAGAACTCTCCCTCCGCCTTGAGCCGTAAAGGCACGTGAACTTCTCACGTGACGAATGACCGACTCATCTGTGTAAATGACAGCATCACCCTCTAAAGAATTCTCGAATATCAATGCCTGAACTTCCGCCTCCACAACAGCCGGATTTTCTTGTCTGCATTTTCTGTCTAATTGGATGCAAACTGAAAAAGACCTACATAACTCTGTTGGCACTTGTGCCCACTCCTCGCCAGGTTCTAAGTCTCAAGTTAACACATCTGTTGAATAATGACTTCGGCTTGACCTATCCACGACTTTCCTCTTTATAACCTGCTGCCCTTTATCTCCTTAATGCCCCTATGCAGTGGATGTTGTGTGTTTGCGTTGACTCTGAGGTAGGCACGTGTTCGGCAAATTTGTATTCTGTCCCCCATGGTTGGACAATCAAGAAGGTAGCGTATCGCCTTGCATGCTGCATAACATGTACATCCAAGAATAATCCTCATATTTGGTTATGTATCCTTTCCATTCGTTTTTATATATTTATCAAGTCTTCCATCCTTAGTGAACACACTGCCCAGATGCATAACATGGTTCTATGGTTATCCATTTATACATACGTTATATTGTTATATATTCTGGTGCAGATTTTCTTCTTACCCATATGTTTCAGGGGCGGTAAACATCCAACCCGCGACCGTATAAGAACCCATGAAATCATTTGGTTTGACCTACCAAGGCAACCGCGGGCGGGTCTCAAAATTATATAAATCTAGGAGCTTTTTTTCTTCAAGCCATGATTATCTTGCAAGAAGGGATAATTGCATTCGTCAAGAAAGAAATGAATCGCCTCAGTTTTGATGCACATTATTTAACTGTATGCCTCTACGCCATTAAGTAGGGTCGTCTGTGTGCACAGTCGTCGTGGCACAACAAACTCCTGTCTACAATAGTGGCATGCATACATGCGGTCAAAAGCAGAGGGTTTAGAGCAGTGTTTCCCAACCTTTTTTGTGCTATGCCCCCCACCTAAGCCTTTCTAAAATTCTTATGCCCCCCCCCCCCCCCCCCCCCACATATGCATCATTTTTAATATTCAAAAATTGAAATGTTCACAAAAGAAACTTGAATTATTTTTTTTCCCCGCCTCCCCCTTTTTTGTGTGCACCCTTAGTCTCACTGTAGGCTATTGCCCACAGTGGTCCACCAGGCCCACATCTAAGGTGAAGATATGTGATGGGTTTTTATTTGATCATCCCGTCCGCCGACCAGACCAGACGTACTACTGGGGGGAGAGCAGCAAATGCACCCGACCCTAGCCTAAAGACCGATAGATTTTAGGAAGAAATCACTAGGAAATTATTCAGCAAACACAGTAAGTTAATTTTCAAAACATATAATGGAGAACTGAAATTCAAGTACAAAATAATTTTAATGAAAGATTTTTCTATATTATTTTAATTATTGGTAATTATTTAAATTTAGTGAGATCCTTGTGCTTGATGCTTGCTGCAAAGACATTTTATATCAGGTTTCAATTTAGTTAACTTTAGTCTCAAATCTCCCCGTTTTGTTATATCCAGCCGATTTCTTCCATTGTCTAATTGTCCCCCTTAACAATCGAATTGCCCCCCTGTGGGGCGTGGGCCCCACGTTGGGAAACACTGGTTTAGAGAGTTGGGGTCTTACCGAATGAGTTGACTCAAGGACGGCAATCTTGTTTATCACTTTAATTAAATGGCTGATTCGAGTGTGCGTGCTCACGATGTTTTACGAACTGAAGGGTTAAGTTTAGCAGTTTGTGGAGATGAAGTGAAAACCTGTCGGAGAACTCTGTGACAAGAGAGTTGGCTGTGTGATCTAGCGTTCACGGTAGACATTACCATTATTTCTCAGCTCTTTGCTTTCAAAAGTAAATTAATTTGAAGTTAATTGAAGGCTATGGGAAGTGCAATTCATAACACGTTGTATTTCCAAACTCTTGAAGATGAAAGCCTTCTACGACATTTCAACATACTAGTGAATGCGTGACACTGTTTGAAGTATTTAATTAGAGATTTCAGGATGTGAAAAGTAAACACACGGAATAGAACATCTTTGCTACACCGTCCAATTTGGAACCGACCTATGTTCCCGATAACCTATAACACGAAATCATTCAACTGCAAAAGCGATCATTAGCTGAAACCTAGGTACTATAAACTTTCATAGCTTCAGATCTATAAACACCACATAAGCAATGATGAATGTCCCACTTAAGGTGACAGGTATTAAAATATGCATCTGTGCACGGAACAACTTACTGCTACGAGCAGTTCTTTTTAATTCTTACCAAAGCAAAGAAACGATGGCGCTCCAGACTGACGGATGCAAACCTGCTAACACCACACGCCTCACCAAAGAGATGCAATTTCAGTCGTGACATCTACGGTGAGGTAATTAAATGTTTAGCCGGACTCCCTGGCCTAGGAGTTAACGTCTTTCTCCGTAATCCCGTATATCCAAAGAAGGAACGGTCTTTATTTTAAACGGGTTAAGAATTGGGCACGCAGGCCCGTCTGACATTCTGCCCTTCTTCTCTATTTCCTCTCATACATTCTTTCATTCAATATCACTTATGAAGCTAATCTTTGACAACAAAAGAACAATAAGCATTAAAACGCAAGAAAAATAATCAATAATACATGACTCACTGAGGCAATGTTTAACATGGGCATTATAAATACCTAAGGAAGTTGCAGCGTGCCCACATATGGGAATATTTATTGGCTAGTTGTCGTTCGAGATAATTTACCATTATTATTGTTTTGTTGTTGCTGTTGTTTTGTTTTGTTTTTGTTTATGAGGGCATGTAGTCTGTACTGAGGTAGTGTTCATACAGGCTGCGAACGTATGTATAATGATTGGTGGTGTCCTTGTTTTCTTGTGGAAGATTGTTTCACAATTGAGCGGTAGAGTATGCTAAGCTTGTTTTATATAAGTCAATCCTAGGTTTAGGGACATGAAGTATATTTAGTCGTTTGCTATGTCTTGCGTTATATTTAAACAATGGCCAAAGGTAGCTTGGAGCATTTTGAAATAGGATTTTGTGAATTATTTTAGCCTTATTAAGAAGTAGTCGTTTGTGGAGTGGCAGTATCTGAATTCGTTTATGTAGGTTAGAATTGTCAGTAAAATTTTCACCATTAATTAAACGCACTGCCCTTTTCTGGAGTCATTTAAAGCATTCTGTTAAAGATTTAAAGCATCCATCCCAGATTGTGGAGCAATAATCAATATGTGTTTGTATGTGGGAAGTATACACTATCTTTCTTTACGTTTTCGTCAAGGACACTTTTAATGTTGGCAACTTGGTATACTTTTATGGCTATTTGTTTAACGTAGAGCATGAACATGGGAGTTAAAGATTAGATTTTGATCAACGATGAGACCCAGTGCCTTGTGCTCGGTTACACTTTCTATATCCGTGCTGCCAATGTGCAGCTGAAGAGCTCTCTGCGAGTTTAGAGTGTGAAGTCTTTGCCTGGTTGTAAGTAACATAGATTTTGTTTTAGAAATGCTAATGTGCATGCGGTTTGCATTACTCCAGTTAACTACACTATTTATTTCCTATTGCAAGGATCATTCTAGCATATTACAATCAATAGCGTTTGTATATACTGTGCAGTGGTCTGCAAATAGATCGCAGGACGACGAAAGATATAAGGGAATATCATTTATATAAATGACAAATAACAGAGGGCCAGGTATATACCCCTGCGGTACTCCAATATTAACGGTAATAGATTGAAATAAAGATTAATTGTGTGATATTACTTGTTTTCTGTACAATAAAAATGATTTTATTTTTGTCACTATATTAAAGCTTATTTTCATTGTTTCTAGTTTGTTTGTTTTTTATTAGAATAGTATGTTCTATCATATCGAATGCTTTTCTAAAGTCTATAAACACCGCTCCACATAGAGTATTGTTGTTAATATTTTGATGCCAGTTTTCTATCATGTTTATAAGGGCCGTATGACAAGAATATTTTGGCCGAAACCCTGACTGACTGTCAGCTATTAGTTTGTGGCGAGCTACGTGTTCTAGTGTTGTTTTGTGAATGTGCCTTTCTAGTGGTTTGGATAGTGAGGATAATATAGAAAATCGGCCTATAGTTACTCATGAGACGATTGTCTAATGAACCAGCTTTTACATGAGGATACACTTTGGCGGTTTTAAAGGCTGATGGGAAGTTACCTTTGATGAGACATTGATTATATATACAAGTTAGTGACTCACAGATCGCCGGTGCAGCATAGCAAAGGATCCGATTGCTGATTCCATCTAGTCCTGATAAGGTATTGTTTTTTAGATTACTTAGTTGAGTAAATACTTTAGTGGTGTCATTAGCGGTATGTTAGAGGGAATGTCTCTATAGCATTTGTTCTCACCAAATGATGACAATAAAGATATGTCATGAGGTGAATCTGGTATTGCAGCCTTCTATTGGTTTATGTCAGATTGAAAGAATCTACTGAATTGATCACATGTAACCTGGTTTTCTATTCTCCCAGACCCTTTTTGATAACCTGTTCATTGTTGTTGCTGCCTTACCAACCCTGATGTTGATTTCCTGATCTAGGGATAATTTGCTATTTACCACTGATCCTAAATGTGAAAATGGTCTACTGTCTCCAGTTCGGCGTAGTAAAAAAGGATTGGTAGTACACAACTTTGCTTAACTCCACTCTTGATTTCAAACTTTTCTGAAGTTGTACCATCAAACTTGATTATACCCTTCATGCCTGTTGGAGCAATTCCCCAATGGACAGAAGAGATGGTGGGCAACCAATCTTCTTTAGTGCCTTGAACAGACCATACGACTGACCAAATCAAAATGCCTTTGTGAGATCGATGACGGCAATAAATAGTGGCTGATTCTGTTCACGGCATTTTTCTTTTATTTGTCGCAATGAGAATATCATATCAATGGTAGACTGGTTCCGTCGAAAGCCACACTGTGATTCGGGGTAGATTTGATCTCCCAGGACTTGAAGTCTGCGCAGACGAATTCTGGCAAATAATTTCCCAACAAAGTTTTAAGACGCATCTTTGGACCCATTAGGGATACACAAAGTGGAGAGTGAAAAGAAGAAGTAACAAAGATATTTATGATCTGTTTATATCCCCGCTAATCACTGGTATCATAAAGGCTAATAGACTACAATGACTGGGGTATATAGAAAGAATGGAAGATGGTAGGGAAACAAAAGCCGCTTACACTGAGGAAATAAATGACCGTAAACCTCGAATTAGACCAAGAAGACGGTGGAGAGATAATATATATACAGACCTACAAGCACTTGGAATCAACGACTGGCAAGAGAAGGTCAACCAAAGAGACTAATGGAGACGGATTGTATCTGCAGCAAAGAACCTCAATGGCTTCGAACGCTGAAGAAGAAGAAGATTTTCCCAACAATACACTGAAGTGAGATACCTCTATAATCGTTACAGTCACTCCAATCCTTTTTGTTCTTGTACAATGTTATGATGCTTGAGTCTTTGAAATCATGTGGGAACTTGTCCTTCTCGCCAGCAAAGCTCTATTAGCTGGTGGATGTGTAGAGTGAGTGTGTCTTGCCAACTTCTGATAACCTCTATTGGAATCCCATCCTTACCTGGAGCCATGCCAGATGCAAGTACATTTATAGCACACTTAACTTATGTTATGGTGGGAAGTGTGTCCAGGTGGTCAAGAGTTGGCAGGGCCTCTATGGCGTTGTGAGCATCATCCGGTAATTTGGTCTCGCTTGAGTAAAGCTCTAAATAGTGCTCTACCCATCTATCAATCTGCTGTTTCTTATCAGTGATGATTTCTGCAGTCAAGGTTTTCTGTGGTGCACTTCTTTCGATCACTGGACCACAGGCTTTCTTTATCCCTTCATAACGTGATCCAATAGCCATTTGCACACTGCCTGGCAGCCTCTTACACATCCTTCCTAGCTTGCTGCAGCTCACCGAGAGTGTTTCGCATTCTTCTTTCCTTATTTCTTAAGAGAGATAGCTTCTTTCTATTAGTCAAAAGCTGCAGTGTCTAGCTGCATGCTGCAAACCAATCCTGCCTCTTGTGATCCACTGTGCCGTACACACCGACCGCTATTTATATAAAAGTTTCCTTACGTTTACCCCACATTTCACTTGCTGTACACATTTATTGCCGGTCTCTCTGATCTGGAGTTTACACGACTTTCTCAGTAATCTCGTATACTCTCGTAAGTAACGTGACGTTGCGCGAGAATTGATAGCGGTTCTCTCCGCGTCTGTAACTTACGGGGTATTGAGCCGGTCGCTCAGAAAGCAATGGCAAACTACTGAGCGTAATCTTGCCAAGAAATCATCAGTGAGCTGAAAGATACTGATGTTGACAGCGATGTCATGAAAAGGATATGCGGGAAAAAAAACTACATTTATTATGTATCGGTGTTATTAATATTAATCCTGGGGCTAGATTTGTGTTTAGCTGTGTAGATTCTCTTTGGTCTCAGTCTAACTCTTGCAACAACTAAAGAATGATCAGTATCACAGTTAACACTATGGTAACTTCGGGTTAATAATGTTTGGTTCAGATGTTGTCTACTTGTGTTGATGAAGTCCAGCTGATGCCAGTGGCCAGATCTTGGGTGTTTCAATGTGACTGTATGCAGCTCTTTTCTTTTAAAAAAGGAATTTGTAATACATTGGTTGTTTCTGGTGCACTACTCCAACAGCCTTTGCCCATTGTCATTCATGTGACTAATGTTGTCTTTTCCAACGCATACTGGCGATGAACTCGAGTCTTCGAGCATTAATATCACCGAGTTTTCACATGTTGTCAGCTGTTGATACTGCCTTATCCACAGAGTCTATTTCCTCATAGACTAAATCCTTCACATCATCAGAGGAAGTGAGTGTCGATGCATAAGCATTGATAATGGTGGCCAAACGGCAAGTGGTTGCCAAGCGCAGGGATACTAATCTTTCATTTCCGCCAGCTGGAAATTCAAGTCATTCCCAGTTGTGAATTCTTCACTGTAGAGCCCACTCCATGTTGTCTGTTTACTTCCTATCCTCTACCTTTTTAAAAAGGTTGTAATGGTTTTCCCTTTGTGACCCTTCCTCAGCGAAGCGAGACTCCTGCAGACGAGAAATATCAATGTTCAGGAGATTGAGTTCGGAATCAATCACAACCGTTTTTCTCATATCATCAATATTCGTCAGGTCAGTGAAACATCCCGAACATATGGTTCTCACGATTCATGTTGCAAGCCGTAGCCTGAGGTTTCTATATGCTTTTTTTTTTCTTTTTAATAGTGCCTGGTGCAATGGTTTTACAGCCTGCAATTCCAATTTGTCCTAGCCCCAAGCACCCATTGAAGCAGGCAGGCTGTGCGAGTTAGCACCTAATTGGTCGGGGATGCCCAGCTTGAGATGGGAGGTAGCTGATCAGTAGCACACGAGCATTAAATCACCGAGTTGTCACATGTTGTCAGCTGTTGATACTGCCTTGACCATTGAGTCTATTTCCTCATGGAATACATCCTTCACATCAACAGAGGAAGTGATTGTCGATGCATATGCAGTGATAGACCAGCAATTTTGAAGATGGAGGTTCAGAATGCTCTTAACCATATGAAATCTGGCAAGACCCCCGGTTCAGACAGTGTAACAACAGAAATGATTAATGCTTTAGAAGAATATGGAATAGATAAAGTTACCAGTCTGTTTAATACCATATATTATACTGGAAATATACCTCATGAATTATGTGATTCTGTATTTATTGCAATCCCAAAGAAATCAGGAGCCTTTGAATGTGAGCAACATCGAACAAGTAGCATAATGAGTCACATCACGAAGATTTTGCTAAGAATTATCATGCAGAGAGTTAGGAGGAAAATACAACCTGAAAGAGGAGAAGAACAATGTGGGTTTGTAGAAGGCAAGGGTACAGTAAATGCTGTGTATATACTGAGAACCGTAATCGAATGTTCTGTAGAAGTAAATAAAGATCTACACCTTTGCTTTATTGACTACACAAAGGCTTTCGATAAAGTGAGACATGTCGACATGATAAGGATGCTTGAAGATCTACAAATTGATGTAAAAGACGTTAGACTTGTAAAAAGCATATAATGGAAACAAGCTGCCATAAGAGTTGATAATAAAGTAGGCCAATATCAGCCTATTAAGAGAGGTGTGAGACAGGGATGTGTAATGTCTCCAGATCTGTTTTCCCTGTACAGTGAAAGTATTTTCAGAAATATTGAAGATATGGAAGGAATCAACATTGGGGGACGATGCATCAATAACATTAGATAGGCAAATGATAGAGTCTTGATTGCAGACAATGAACATGACCTGCAACTTTAGTAGATGCGGTTGTTGCACACAGTGAACAGCTAGGGTTAGAATTGAATTAAATTGTAAAAAAACACAGATTATGGTCGCCAGCAGGAAGAACGAAATACCACAATGTAATATACAAGTAAATGGGAATATTGTTCAACAAATGAATAGGTACAATTATCTCGGAACATTAATAACATCTGATACGAGTTGCCTTGAAGAGATTAGAACAAGAATCGCCAATGCAAAAGTAGCCTTTAGCAAGATGAAAAACATACTGACCAACAAAAGATGTTAATTGAAACGAGAAAAAGAGCGTTGAGGTGCTACATAGAACCTGTACTTTTATATGGATGTGAAGCTTGGACAATGAGCAGTCAAGCTGAAAAACATCTTATGGCTGTAGAAATGTGGTTTCTGAGGAAAATGCAAAGAATACCACGGACAGGCAGAAAGACAAATGAACAAGTCCTTCAAGAAACAAATGAAGATCGTAAACTGATTAGAGACATTAGACGTAGGCAGTAAAATTTTTTGGACATTTTGAGAAGAAATGAATTGGAGAACTTGGTGACAACTGGAAAGATCGAAGGGAACATACTAAACGGAAGACCTAGAAGCAATAACCTGGATGGCTTGGCCTCGTGGCATGGTCGAGACAGAAACACGGAGCTTTTCCACGACTCTGGTGATCGAGTGAGATGGCAAAACATGACCGCCCACGCTTACCGGCATGGCACATGATGGATGGATTTAGTGTTAATTGTTGCAAAACGGCAAGAGGTTGCCAAGCGCAGGGATAATGTCAGACTGTTGAGGACGTACATACAGGACATAGAGAGGACAAGGGACATAATAGAGATAATGACATATAGGACATAGATGAGGACATCTACGGTATAGCAGATAGAGTAGAGACAGAACACAAGTCAGGACATAGAATGGTCATAAGACAGGACATCTATAGGACAGTAGATAAACAAGAGACAGGACTTAGGTGGGGACACAGACGTGTCATAAACAGGACACCGGCAGGACCAAACCGGAGGATAGGAGGGGACGCCAGTTTACGGGATACCACCCTGAACGGATTAGACGTTAGTACAACCCAGCTTAGCACGGACGGACTGCTGTACTACGAGACTGGTAGGACAGCACGGGGTTTTACTGACAGCACGGGGTCTAGGGCGACAAGGCCAGCCAACCGGTTGGGAAACGTCAGACGGGACCAGACAGTTTTCAGAGGAGGACGCTTGTGTATTTCCGAGTGAAAATGCCTAGTTTGTGAGCGCGCTAGTTGAAGATAGCGAGTGTAGAGTTTGAGCAAGTAACTATGTGTGATAATTGTATATAAGGCGGCATTTGTATAATTGTTAAGGCACCGCCTGTGTGCGCTCTGTAACTATATAAGGTTCGCTTGAAATAAATAAGGAATGTACCATCTGCACAACTAATGTTTCTTTGGGTGTGGATGAAGAAGCGAGAGTGTCTGTGTGTGATACAAGATGTTGACAGGCAGTTTAAAATGGTGTCAGAAAGTGGTCAGTCTGAAGACTGAATGAATCCAACAGCCTGAATGTGATTACATTTAAACCTAGGTAGATAATGTCAAAGATTGTGAATGAATCCATCGCTTATGCTAGTGGTAATAGCCTAACTGACTAGTGAAAGCGTAACTGAATGTAGAACGTAATTCAGTGTAAAAGCGTAAAATGGTGTCCGAAAGTGTGCAATCAATAGATTGAACGAATCCAGTGCCTGCGCGAGTGGTTAAAACCTTAACTTACGTGAGCGTGTAAGATCTGAATGTGAAATTAAGACTGAATCCACCACGTGTGCGTATAAACTAACTCAACGTAATTGAATTGATATGAAAATGGTGTGCATCATGGTTTCAGGGTGACGTTTCAGGTGATGTTCCAAGGCACTGAAGACTACACTATATAATTAACACGACAGAAGCCACGACAACCGACAAAACTAACAACAATATATTACACATTCCAGTTCTCCCCTCTGAGCATGGACATGACACACAAAATGTTTCATGTAGTATTGTTGTTTTACTCCGATATTAAATGTTGCTTCTCTACACACCAGAAGTAGAGAGTAAAGGTGATACTAACAGCCCCAAGTACTGTAACAGAATCGATCAGAAGATTATCCTCGAGAGCAGAGTGAATGGCAAGAGTTTATAGAGATCAGATAAGTACCCCCATTTTTTAACACTGTGTTTTAAAGTAGCACCTTATTATTAGTTTTTACAAATGCTGTAAATTAACACCTGTATTATTCAATTGTATGTTAAACATTGTAATTTTCTTAACATAACTTGCAACAATGTCAACTTTAAAAGAATGTATTGAGGCAGGGAAAATCTAGGATATAGTGGAGATAGATTAGAACAATGGGCAGAGAAGAAGTACAAAGAACATACTGAGAGAATTGCTGCAGTTGAGAGGGAGGAAAGAGAGAGAAAAGCGGCGACAGAGAGGGAAGAAAGAGAGAGAACAACAGCTGCAGAGCAAGAGGCAAAAGATGCAGAGAGGGAGGAAAGAGAGAGAGTAAAGCGGCGGCAGAGAGGGAAGAAAGAGTGCAAGAACGCTTACATAAAAAGAACTAGCAGAACTAGCTGAAGCCACCAAACTGAAAGAACTAGCAGAAGCTACTAAACGTAAATAACTAGAGCTAGCAGAATCTACCAAACGTAAATAACTAGAACTAGCAGAACCTACCAAACGTAAATAACTAGAACTAGCAGAACCTACCAAACGTAAATAACTAGAACTAGCAGAACCTACCAAACGTAAATAACTAGAACTAGCAGAACCTACCAAACGTAAATAACTAGAACTAGCAGAACCTACCAAACGTAAATAACTAGAACTAGCAGAATCTACCAAACGTAAATAACTAGAACTAGCAGAACCTACCAAACGTAAATAACTAGAACTAGCAGAATCTACCAAACGTAAATAACTAGAACTAGCAGAATCTACCAAACGTAAATAACTAGAACTAGCAGAACCTACCAAACGTAAATAACTAGAACTAGCAGAACCTACCAAACGTAAATAACTAGAGCTAGCAGAATCTACCAAACGTAAATAACTAGAACTAGCAGAACCTACTAAACGTAAATAACTAGAACTAGCAGAATCTACCAAACGTAAATAACTAGAACTAGCAGAACCTACCAAACGTAAATAACTAGAACTAGCAGAACCTACCAAACGTAAATAACTAGAACTAGCAGAACCTACCAAACGTAAATAACTAGAGCTAGCAGAACCTACCAAACGTAAATAACTAGAGCTAGCAGAACCTACCAAACGTAAATAACTAGAACTAGCAGAACCTACCAAACGTAAATAACTAGAACTAGCAGAACCTACCAAACGTAAATAACTAGAACTAGCAGAACCTACCAAACGTAAATAACTAGAACTAGCAGAACCTACCAAACGTAAATAACTAGAGCTAGCAGAACCTACCAAACGTAAATAACTAGAACTAGCAGAACCTACCAAACGTAAATAACTAGAACTAGCAGAACCTACCAAACGTAAATAACTAGAACTAGCAGAACCTACCAAACGTAAATAACTAGAACTAGCAGAACCTACCAAACGTAAATAACTAGAACTAGCAGAACCTACCAAACGTAAATAACTAGAACTAGCAGAACCTACCAACGTAAATAACTAGAACTAGCAGAACCTACCAAACGTAAATAACTAGAACTAGCAGAACCTACCAAACGTAAATAACTAGAACTAGCAGAACCTACCAAACGTAAATAACTAGAACTAGCAGAACCTACCAAACGTAAATAACTAGAGCTAGCAGAACCTACCAAACGTAAATAACTATAGAACTAGCAGAACCTACCCAAACGTAAATAACTAGAGCTAGCAGAACCTAACCCAAACGTAAATAACTAGAACTAGCAGAACCTACCAAAACGTAAATAACTAGAGCTAGCAGAACCTACCAAACGTAAATAACTAGAACTAGCAGAACCTACCAAACGTAAAATAACTAGAACTAGCAGAACCTACCAAAACGTAAATAACTAGAGCTAGCAGAACCTACCAAAACGTAATAAACTAGACCTAGCAGAACCTACCACAACGTAAAATAACCTAAGAACTAGCAGAACCTACCAAACGTAAATAACTAGAACTAGCAGAACCTACCAACGTAAATAACTATGAACTAAGCAGAATCTACAAACGTAAATAACTAGAGCTAGCAGAATCTACCAAACGTAAATAACTAGAACTAGCAGAACCTACCAAACGTAAATAACTCGAAAACTAGCAGAATCTACCACAACGTAAATAACTAGAGCTAGCAGAACTACCAAACGTAAATAACTAGAACTAGCAGAACCTACCAAACGTAAATAACTAGAAACTAGCAGAAACCTACCAAACGTAAATAACTAGAGCTAGCAGAATCTACCAAACGTAAATAACTAGAACTAGCAGAACTACCAAACGTAAATAACTAGAACTAGCAGAACCTACCAACGTAAATAACTAGAACTAGCAGTACCTACCAAACGTAAATAACTAGAACTAGCAGAACCTACCAAACGTAAATAACTAGAACTAGCAGAACCTACCAAACGTAAATAACTAGAACTAGCAGAACCTACCAAACGTAAATAACTAGAACTAGCAGAACCTACCAAACGTAAATAACTAGAACTAGCAGAACCTACCAAACGTAAATAACTAGAGCTAGCAGAACCTACCAAACGTAAATAACTAGAGCTAGCAGAACCTACCAAACGTAAATAACTAGAGCTAGCAGAACCTACCAAACGTAAATAACTAGAGCTAGCAGAACCTACCAAACGTAAATAACTAGAACTAGCAGAACCTACCAAACGTAAATAACTAGAACTAGCAGAATCTACCAAACGTAAATAACTAGAGCTAGCAGAACCTACCAAACGTAAATAACTAGAACTAGCAGAACCTACCAAACGTAAATAACTAGAGCTAGCAGAATCTACCAAACGTAAATAACTAGAGCTAGCAGAACCTACCAAACGTAAATAACTAGAGCTAGCAGAACCTACCAAACGTAAATAACTAGAGCTAGCAGAATCTACCAAACTTAAAGAACTAGAACTAGCAGAAGCGATCAAATTAAAAGAAATCGAGGCACAAACCCAATTGAAAATTAAAAAAAACTGGAGGTCGAGTCTCATGTACACATCACAACAACAAAGTTGAAAAGTAAAGAAGAGGAAAACAAGTATAATAGGTTCAAAGGTATAGTGAAACCATTCTCCCACGGCGACTCCATTTCTGCATGGTCTGAGAACTTTGAGTTCCAATTAGAATACCAGGAGGTGCCGAGGGAACACTGGGCCATGATCTATATGAAAAACCTCTCCGGTGAACCTTTAAAAGTAATAGAGTCTATTCCCCAAGAACTAAGGAATAATTATGACTATATACACCAACGCATCATGCAGCAATTTTTATTACATGCACCAGGGTATCAAGTGCAGTTTTCCAAATTAAAACCCAAAAGTTATCAGACCTTCATTGATTACGTCTCTCACGTACAGGACGTTTATAATAAGTGGCTGAACGCTGCAAAGATTAATAAGAACTATGAAAAGCTTAGAGATTTAATGATTATGGACAAAATTATTTCAACAATTCCAAGCCCTTTTGCTAAATTTTTACAACAGGCTGATGTTGAATCTTTAGAGCAATTAGAAAAGAGAGGATCAGCGTATTTTTCTTCCAATAGAGACATCTTTAGCTCCAACATCGATGAAAATAACATAATTGCAGCAGCTAACAGGAAAGCACAAAAATCATTCAAATACAGAGAGAAACAAAGACCCAATTCACCGCAGTGTCCATACTGTAAATTCTCTCACGATCAATTTGGGATGTGTGATGCTAATCCAAATTATCCATCTCATCTAGATATGATGATTTAAAAAACAGCAGAATAAGAGAGAAACGTACCGGCGTGCTGTTAAATACTATTTTTGCAAGGCGTATGGACACTATTCCTCACGATGTAAAGGTCGCCAGAGATTGAGAAGTGTGAATGCAGTGCTCATTGACTCATCGTCAGAAAGCGAGTGTGAGGAAGAAGAAATGAAGTAATGTGAAGAGAATGCATTAGCAGCAATTGACATTCTTAACTATGATAAATGTCAAACTTGTCATACGTTTCACGAGGATGGGGTACTGAAATGCGGGCATAAAATCCCAATTGCCAATGAAAATGCCAATGCAGTGATTTCCAACATGGGAACATTAACCTTCCACCAGGGGTTGGTTAACGATAGACCGTGTCAAGTTTTTCTTGATTCCAGATGTACATTAATTGGTCTAAGAAATGAGCTGGTCAACACAAAAGATTACACTGGCGAGTTTGTGAATTGCCGAACATTTTCAGGCAATGTGGACAAATACCCATTAGCCACAGCTCGAATTTGTACACCCTTTCTTACAGTTACATTTAAGTGCGCAATTCTGTATGACCCGTGTACAGACCTAATTATAGGGTGTTTGCCGGACTTAAAATACTGCACGCGCAAAGAAATTAATGCTTGGGAGAAAAGACATATGAAAAGAAAACCACTTATAGAAGTCCCCATCACTAATAAGAAATTAAATGACCAAGAACAGCAACTGGAAAGTACAAAGTCAAGGGACGCAACTATTCAGAAAACGACAAAACAACATAAAAGGTTACATACCTCAAATTCTGTTCAGGCAAATTACTGTGACGCTATGCACAGAATTGGTAGAGACCAAACTACTAAACCAACAGAATGTTGCACTACCAGTATAAGAACATCACACGACAATGTTGACAAAACCAGAAGGGATACACAACAGACAACCCATACACCGGACTCAGAACAAACGTCAATATCCACCAGTCTTGTGCTAGCAGACGACACAATATGGAACATACGAACAGTAACACATTGCACAGTCAGATATGTTTCAAGGGAGGCAATGAAACTGACGGAAAGCAGAACACAAACATGTTAATATGGCGCATAATCAGTTCCATCGCAATTACATCATTAATATTGTTCAAAATTGTATGGGCAGCATGGTGTGCTTACCAACTGCAACCAACACCAATCATGTGTCCATTGATTCTCATGTTAACGTTGTTTGCTAAGGTTGAAAGAGGGTATAATTGTCCGCCATTTGTGAATGACATTGTGAACGAAAGAAAAATTTCAATTTCACTGTGCGTTAATCTAACATCTATACTTGTCATTTGTATGAAAAATTTAAAATATAATTTGACCATAATTAAATTATTTGGACTCACTGTGAAATCAACTGAGGTAGAGTCGGCATTTGAAGAAATTGACTTTCTAGGCCATAAAATATCAAAAGGCAACTTAAAATGTGATGATAAGATCGTGACTAAGATTATGAATCTCACAATGCCAACAACTAAGAGACAAGTGAGAAGCCTTTTGGGCCTAGTAAACTATTATAACAAATTCATACCGAATTTGGCACAGATTACCAGCGTATTTTCTGATTTGTTAAAATTGAATGCAAAAATCAATGTACAAGATGCTACTTTAAATAACGCAATGTCACAACTAAAGCATTATTTTAGTAACATCCCTATTTTGAGGTTACCTAACCGAGAAGTACCTTATACTCTTAGGACAGACGCGAGCACGAAAACCATCTCAGGCGTGCTCCTATAAGCCTACGACGGGATTTTCCATCCAATAGTGTACGTCAGCAGTAAGCTGACAACAGCAGAATCAAAGTACGGGGTATCTCAATTATAGGCTCTCGCAATTGTGTATTGTATTACGAAATTGAATAGGTATCTTGCCGGAATACATTTGGTCGTGGAAACTGACAATTCCCCGTCAACAGTCATTGATGAAGGGCTACGAAGGAACAATCGCATCTACCGTTGAGCCCTTATACTCCAGAATTACTCGTTTTCTGTGAAACACATACGAGGGAGTAAAAACACTTTAGCAGATTTTCTGTCCAGACCCTCAGACTTCGCAGTCGAGCAGAGAAAGGATGCTACATCATCGCCGTCATCTGGAACGACTACATAGTTAGTTACTGTACATAGTAAGATTACATTATTAATATTATGATAAACATTACATGCACCGAGTTCAACCGATTTTTATTGAAGTTGCATTATCAATTAAATTTCCCCTTTAGTTAAAATTTAATACCAATAGTGATATTCACAGAAAGGTAATGATAGTTTAAATAAAATATACTTAGACATATTCAAAACCATTTAGCTACTTTATTAAAGTAATATTTAGACCATTAACAGCAACAAAGTAGTAGAGTATAAATTACATTTCTCTAACGAGACGACTTTGTTAAAATCTAGTAACATTACTTTATCGTGCAAGAAATTGCATTAATTTAGAATTAACTACATTTAAAAGTTCTTAATTTAATTAACAACATGTGTGTTAAGAGAGCTAACACATTTCTACTACAGCTAGTTAGTTTAGTTAAATTATATTTCCTTGGTTAATAACACCCATTAGATCAAAATACAGAAAGCCAATTACAGTTTTTCCCTTAGTATTGCCCAGAGCAATCAAACAATTCTGTAAATAAATTGGTGTACGATAAAACTTATTGCTATTAAAATACAATGTAAGTCAGCTCGTTAAATGTTGAAAACGAGCGTATTTTATTTCAACAAGATAAACATTTTTAATATTGCATTGTATAACTGAGCGAGCGAAAAGTGGATGAAAGAAGAAATGAATGCATTAAAATAATAAGGATGAATATTAGTGCATTTTTTTTTTTGCACACATGGTGTTTTTTTTAAAAAGTGATTTGTCTTCGTCTTCTATGTAACACATGTGAACGTGCAGTTGTTTTATATGTGTTTAAGTTACAATTACATTGCAACTATGGTATTGTTTTCCAGAGTCTCAGTTCGGCGACTCATCTCAGAAATTGAGCATAGGCCTTCATTTGTAAGAGGGAGAAACCTACCTGCGACACTTGAAAGCCTTAAATACACGGATTATAAACATACACCTATGTTTCTAATTTAAACATACACAGAAGAAGAATAGAACACGCAAGCAAACAGAATACAAACATATAACGTACAAATATCAATTTTGAAGTAAGGGAGATCACACTGTTACAGGAGACACAACAGACTTATATGAATTATGAGTACACAGTTGTTAATTTATCCACAAGCGGAAGCCAGACAGGTAGAGATCAGCAGACACAGAGCTTGTATAAGATGTTGAAGTAACATTTCACGGGAACCATGAATAACATATTCATGATTTGTTTCCGAAAAGGAACAAATTGTTTCGGGACATCAATTTTGGATGTTTTGAGAGGTAGTGCATTTTATGACATAGCCATAATTGTAAGACAAACTGACCTTGGGTCGATACAGCTTCCAGTAGTGCAATGTAAAGAGGAGTAGTGACTCTTGGCAACATTACAAGTATGGTACACTGATCATAGACCAGAGGGTAAATACGTCAACTTGGTTTCATACCCATATGAGTCACAGTGGTACCAAAGTAGAGTGTTGGATGAACTCCTACAGCACACTGACAAATTAGTTCCGACTAATTTTTTATATGCCGATACGACATTGTGTCACATCCATTAAGATGAATTTCGTGACACAATACCGGGGGGGGGGGGGGGCATGAGAGAATGTCAGAGTGTTGAGGACGTACATACAGGACATAGAGAGGACAAGGGACATAATAGAGATAATGACATATAGGACATAGATGAGGACATCTAGCGGTATAGCAGATAGAGTAGAGATGAAACACAAGTCAGGACATAGATGGTCATAAGACAGGACATCTACAGGACAGTAGATAAACAGGAGACAGGACTTAGGTGGGGACACAGACGTGTCATAAACAGGACACCGGCAGGACCAAACCGGAGGATAGGAGGGGACGCCAGTTCACGGGATACCACCCTGAATGGACTAGACGTTAGTACAACGTAGCTTAGCACGGATGGACTGCTGTACTACGAGACTGGTAGGACAGCACGGGGTTTTACTGACAGCACGGGGTCTAGGGCAACAAGGCCAGCCAACCGGTTGGGAAATGTCAGACGGACCAGACTGTTTTCAGAGGAGGACGCTTGTGTATGTCCGAGTGCAAATGCCTAGTTTGTGAGAGCGCTGGTTGAAGATAAAGAGTGTAGAGTTTGAGCAAGTAACTGTGTGTGATAATTGAATGTAAGGCGGCATTTGTATATTTGTTAAGGCAGCCACCGACTGTGTGCACTATGCAACTATATCAGGTTCGCCTGAAATAAATAAGGAATGTACCATCTGCACAACTGATGTTTCTTTGGGTGCGGATGAAGAAGCGAGAGTGCCTGCGTGTGATACAAGATGTTGACAGATAATAATCTTTCATTTCCGCCAGATGGAAAGCCCACTCCATGTTGTCTGCTTACTTCATGTCCTTTACCTTTTAAAAACAGTTTGTAATAGTTTTCCCTTTATGACCCTTCCTCGGCGATGCGAGACTCCTGCAGGTGAGAAATATCAATGTTCAGACGATTGAGATCGGCATCAATCACAACCGTTTTTCTCACATCGTCAATAGTCTTCAGGTCAGTGAAGAATCCTGAACACATGACATTCAGGTTCATGTTGCAAGCCATGGCTTGATGTTTCTATATTTTTTTTTCTTTTTATTAGTGCCTGGTGCACTGATTTTACAGCCTGCGATTCCGATTTTGTCCTAGCCACAAACACCCCTTGAAGCAGGCAGGCTGTGGCGGGTCAGCATGTAATTGGTCGGGGGATGCTCAGCTTGAGATGGGAGGTAGCTCTAGGTGTCTCCCACCGTCAGAGGCAACCAGTGGCGTCCCATGTCTACGCCAAATGACACGGATTTATAGCCCGTAACTCCTAAATCGTGCTTTGATTCCGAGACCGATTAAGACCAGGGATGGAGTTATACCTCTTCACAGCACAAAGCCTGGGTCGAAATATAGAGACCATGTGTTGCCCATGCAGCATTATCCCTCTCTCGGCCTGCTTAGTTCACTCCAGAGAAGATAACACCAATACATCTGGAACTAGAAAAGCTGCTGAAGCTTGACCAGTTGCCAAACAAAGCTTTTGGCCTGGTCAGCCCTGCCATGACATTTTGTCTTTAGGATTCATTTCCTAGCACCGGGATAAGGCTTGTATATTCCCATTTGCGCTCCTCTATCCGAAGCCGTTGACACAATGAGGGTGGTCGGGTTTGGTAAGCGCCGCCCACATTCAGCGCTAACAAAGCAGGTAGTACCGTCTACTGTCATACGGTAGATCAGCCATATCTGACTAAGACCTGACAGGTGTTGGTACATAGCCCTGATGTTACCAGCAGCTGTCTCATTACACAGTATTATTCAAGCACAGTCAAAGGCTTATTATTGATTTATGAAAACCACAGGTATTCCGTTTTTATATACTACACTGTAGTATGGCAAGTAGGATGGCAAGTGTTACAACTGGCGGAGCACGTGCTTTGACTGGAAACAATGTAGGGCTGGTAAAGTTGATAAGTGATGCGATTAAAGCAGAATATCCTGCCCATACATTATTACCACTTCACTGTGTGATCCTTCAAGAAAGTCTGTGTAAAGCTGTTTTGAAAATCAAGCATGTTATTGACCCAGTTGTCAGTGTCATCAACGTCATCAGATCAAGAGGACTTAATCAATGACAGGGCATTACTTGACGATTTGAAAACTGAACATTCCGATGTCCTGTACCACACCATTGTTCGATGGCTGAGTCTCAGCAAGGTGTTGAGGCGAGTGTGGAACCTCAGAGAAGAAATAGTGATGTTCCTAGAGATGAAGGGCATTGAATGTGACTTTAATACTAACATTGTCAATAAAGAGTGGAAGTTAGATTTACTGTTTGCCATTGAAATTATGGAAAAGTTAAATGAACTGAATGTCAAACTTAAGGACAATAGTGTGTTTGCACATGAATTGTATGTACATATAAAATCATTTCAGACAAAACTCTCACTGTTCTCCAGGCAAGCAAGTGAAAAAGGTTTTGTCATTTCCCTTTGCTGAAACAAGAAACCATTTATGGTGAAATGACTGAAAAGTCAACTGTTCTCCAGGCAAGCAAGTGAAAAAGGTTTTGTCACTTCCCTTTGCTGAAACAAGAAACCATTTATGGTGAAATGACTGAAAAGTGCAAAGCCCAATTAGATGCATTGATTGAAAAATTTGGATGGATATTCAAAGATTTCAAGAACTTAGAGCCACAGTTTAATATTCTCAGCTCCCCTTTTATTGCAGAAGCTGATACAGCCAGAGAGGACATAGTGTTGGAACAGCTTGACTTACAATCAGATCATGACCTGAAAGAGAAATTCAAGTCAGATGGTTTGCTGGATTTCTATGAATCTTTATCAGAAGAATCATTTCCCAACTTGAAAAACTTTGCAGCTAAACTTGTATCATTGTTTGGATCAACATACATTTGCGAATAAGCATTTCCTTGCTTAAAGATCAACAAATCTAAGAATAGGTCTTTATTGTCGGGCATGCTGTCATGCTAATTTCAACAAGTACACTTGCTCTCAGACTACTGAGCGTAATCTTGCTAAGAAATCAACAAGCGCGGTAAAATGCTGGTGTTGACAGCGATGTCCTGTCATAGGATATGCGAAAAAATTAATTGCTCCAGATTTCAAGAATATTGTCAACAATTGCAAGCAGTTACGTACATCTCTTTAGAAGTCAACAATTATAGTGACAATGTAATCGGTTTGTGTCAATTAAAGCCACTGTTGATAATTTAACCAACAAAAATATTATAATAAAAACATTTACACTCTTGTTAACAAATTAGTAAAAAAAAATTTCATATTGTCTTCTTCTTCTTCTTCTTTCGTTCGCCTGAAATATGTTTATAACTGCAATGTTGTCTCTTGTATGAATCTAATAGTCTTTTTTAGTTCATTCAGCGGTCCATAGAGTTTATCTTCCACTGTTGTCTCTCTAGGCCAGAAGGTTCGCCTTGATATGTTGTAGTTTGGGCAATCCTGGAGTATGTGCTCTGTTGTCTGCGACGTCAAACCACAAGTGCACATGGCTGAGTCACCAATCTTGAATTTTGTATACATGTGGTTGCGTAATCTATTATGTCCTGTTCTGAGGCGCAGAAGAATGACCTGTTCTGGTCTGTCCATAAAGTGGTAGTCGTCTTGAGTAAGGTTTGGTGGCCTTCTGATTGATTTGATCATTCTTTTCTTTTGGTGGTATGTAATAGGCACATCAGGTTGTTCTTCTTTTGCTCCTTCCTTAGCCAATCGATCAGCTCTGTCGTTTCCGGGGACTCCACAGTGGGATGGTATCCACTGTATGGTGATCCTACGCTGACTGCTAAGTTCAGAAAGTAGTGTCCTCAGAACTGGCAATTTCCCAGACAGGAGCGCCTCTATTACGGATTTTGCATCTGTCAATATCACCGCAGGTTGTGTACCATGGCTGGTATTTTGTAATTTCTCTGTGGCTATCTTGATTGTCTCAATTTCAGCATCATAGTTATGGCAGTACTTTCCTGTTGGAATTCTGGCCGTGTCTCTAGTATTATTTGGGTATTCTGTGTTTTTCATATTGTAAAATGTAATGTACAAGTGTATACGTAATAATAATTACGTTATGAATAATTCATAATTACTTATTGTGATAGGCTGCTGTAAACAAAGTGTTCACAATATATATGCGGTCCCCCAATAGCTTTACAATTGTCAATGTGACCCTACGCACAAAAAGTGTGTAACCCCTGTACTACAGCATTTTACATTTTCGCAGCTTTACCGCAGTTCCACCAAATTTTATTCATATTTGTACAGCATTGCTAGATGGATCTTATTCATTTCTTTGTCAACGTAACGCTTTGTCGCACATAACGTCTCTGATGGGGCATACCGATAATAGATACCTATTGCCTTAACATAGGCATAGATATAAAAAACATGTAAATATATTTCATTTTGAGTTACTTTATAAGGGCTAGATAAAACTAGGACCTGCATTCAGTTTGTATTTTCTGAAAGTTTCGGGGTCTGTTCTCAGTGACCGTGAGCTTCCTTAGATCTATATATCTGGCCTCTTTGGACCTGGCTGTATAACTTTGTTGTCTTAGTAAGTCAAATATTTAATAAGAAGTAACTAGAATACCTTGTTCTTGTTCTTGTTGTTGTTGTTGTTGTTGTTGTTGTTGTTGTTGTTCTTCTTCTTCTTCTTCTTCTTCTTCTTCTTCTTCTTCTTCTTCTTCTTCTTCTTCTTCTTCTTCTTCTTCTTCTTCTTCTTCTTCTTCTTCTTCTTCTTCTTCTTCTTCTTCTTCTTCTACCTCCTCTTCCTCCTCTTCCCCCACTTTCTTGTTCTTTTTCTCTTCCTCCACCTCTCAACATCCTCCTCTTCCTTCTTCTCTTCCTCTTCCTCCTCCTCCTTTTCTTCTTATCCTGCTTTTCCTCTCCCTCCTCATCTTCTAATGAACAATATTGGCTATGGTAATTTATTCTTTGTCTTCTTCCTCTTCGTACTCTTCCTTCCCCTCATTGAACCAATCTTCCTCCTTTTCCTCATCCACATCCTCTCCACCTCTTTCTCCTCCGCTTCTTTCACATCTTCACCTTCCTTCTTTCCTCGTCTTCCGACTCTTCTCCTTTATTTTCCCTTTTCGTCTTCTCCTCAACCTCATAGTTCTTTTCTCTTTCTTCTTTTTCTTAGTTTTCTGTTTTACTACGTTTTCGCTAATATACTGCTACTACCATTGTCAACAACAACAACAACAACAACAACAACTACTACTACTACTACTACTACTACTACTACTACTACTACTACTACTACTACTACTACTACTACTACTACTTCTACTACTACTACTACTACTACTACTACTACTACTACTACTACTGCTACTACTACTACCACCACCACCACCACTACTACTACTTCTACTACTACTACTACTACTACTATTACTTCTACTACTGCTACTTGAACTACTACTGTAACTACTACTAGTATAAACAATAGAACTACTCCAACTAGTACCAATGCTACTTCTTCTGTTTCTTCTTCTGCTACTACTGTTACCACTACTACTACAACAACTACTACTACCACTACTACTACTACTACTACTACTACTACTACTACTACTACTACTACTACTACTATTACTATTACTACTACTACTACTACTACTACTACTACTACTACTACTACTACTACTGCTGCTACTACTACTACTATTGCTACTACTACTGCTGCGATGACTACTACAACTAGTACTGCTACTACTACTACTACTACTACTACTACTACTACTACTACTACCACTAATGCTGCTGCTGCTGCTGCTATGACTACTACTACTACTACTACTAATACATTCACCACAATACACGTCACGGGGTCTCAGATAGACCAGTGATGGGAGGTACGAGTCCAGGAAAAAGAGACAGAGGTCGACAAGCAACAAGATGGACACAAGATATTGCAGACACCCTGGGCATGTGTTATGTCTGTGATATTAGGTTTCCGTTACATTATAAAGAATGTAAACCCACTAACTTACCAGAGTCCGTGTTTATATTGACCAAGACCATTGATCGCACCCTGTATACAGGGCAGACGTTAGTCTAGTTAACGAAGAGAGGAGCAACCAATGTCTCCTATGTAATAAATCCTGCAGATGAGTCATACTGTCCACACTACCAGACTCTGGTCACATCTGTTTAACGCGGTTGTGGTATATAAAACGCAATTTTGCAACTTTTAACCCACTGCTTCTTTGTGTCATATATATTTCTTCCTATGTAAATGTATAATACTCTTGATGAACGAAAGACGAGTGATTGGAAGGGCCGAATGTAAGACGGGCCTGCGCGCCCAATTTGTGACCCTAATAAAGTTGATTTGATTTGATTTGATTTTGTCATCGTTAGTTGTATTTGTACATCAAATTACGATTGGTTTAGTTGAGCATTTAGTTTCTACTGTATCTTCACAGTTAATAACTAATACATACGTTATCTCAGATAATGTGCATTATTGCATGTTACAGCTGTTCGCAATCTGGGCATTCAGAAAGCGAACAATTGAAGATGGACATAACAACGTTAGTAATAGCCGGTGTCATTTGCCTGCTCGTCTACGCCTTGTTTCGCAAGCCCGACCCACGACTGCCGCCTTTCCCAACTCGACCCCTGCCTATTGTGGGCAACATGCTCTCAATGAAGGAAGACTATCGTGTTCTGTTCCGGGACTGGCGCCAGCAATGTGGGGACATCTTCAGGTATGTCTATACGTCATGAGGGACATATTAAGGTATGTACATTATGGGGTCATCTTTAGGTACACAAATACAATGTAAGGCATCTCAAGATAAGTCCACACAATATGGAATTATATATGAGTAATACTTAATGTGAAACAATTAAAACTATCGACGATGTCGACACAGTTCTTGACTTACGTGAACATGTTCTCAGTTTTAATTGTTTCAACTTAAGTATTAATCATTTATTCACGTCATATGATATATAACTCTTCAGCATGCCCCTGACGAGATGAAGCGAAATATGTCAGAACATGAATCGTGCAACATATTTGTGGGATGTGTGTGGGGTAGTGAATGAGAATACCATATGAAATGGACTGAAATAGTGTCTAGGGGTGAAAAACAATAGGTCCATCAGGTTCACCGTATAACGGCAGTTGATCGAGACAGTTTATTTCCCAAAAAGACTCCAGGAATAGAGTAGTTATTGGCTCTATTGAATTACGAATGGGGTTATGGTCGGATAGACTCCACCCACTTTACAAGATAAACTACCTTCCTGAAGAATAAAACAGAGAATAGGTCACTTAACCACAGATCTCTATCAAGTGGTTATTCTTGGATAATATATCTGAGACTGTGTGTTGGTCGACCTCCCACTGGATTCTCTGCATATAAACATACAGTAGCACAGTTCTCTACAATAACAAACAGTGTAACACTGGTCACTAGACAATGAAAACTCTCCTGACGAACATATATCTTTTATTGTCAGAATCTCATACCATGGAAGTACAAGACTCGGTCTCCACTACAATCTATCAAAACATCAAACAAAAAAATACATTCTCAAATAATGCATTCAATTCTAATCTACACCTCCTCTCCCCTCCTCTATCTCACCTCGTCTATCTCACCTCCTCTATCTCACCTCATCTATCTCCCTGCACCTAAGACAATCATAGATCAGGGATCTGACTGTTGAGTGTCATTGTTGTAACTACGTTCTTGAAGACACCAATCCTCCAAACCAGGAGAATGTAGATTCACTCCACACAGGGATTCTCTACAATGTCTTTATTCTCCCACAACAACAGTTCTATGACGACACTCCTACTGTCACACCCTACTCCTCTTCTGATTCTACCGCTGAAACAGATGGGCTCATCCCATCTTGAATTGACCAAACACCACAATGTGCCACTGAGAAAAAACCAAGGTTCTCTGGATACTGAACACTGATAATGGGATACGGCTCATTGACGTTGATAAAATACGGTCATAATTGACCAACAAAAGGAACTGTCCTCAATTGTCCCTTCGCTAAAAATGATGATGGTGGGACTTGAAGTCTGGACTACTCGATATGGCGTTGATCTTGAGAGGAAAATATGTCTGCACAGAATAGGGATTTCACCCCTTGGTATTAAAGTCCATCATTCTGGAAAAGTGGAAGCACGGACTCTCAACGACGTACTGAGGGTGTTGGTGAAGGAAGGACTCTCCATGAGCATGGGTCATAGCTAGTTGAACCTCTCTAGGCGATCTCCCGAAGATTGTAAGACTTGCATGCTTCATCGTTAATAAAGACGAAATCTCAAATGTCTCAGTACGACATTTAAACAAACCGGAGAAACGTAGCTGGGTTCATATTTAAGTCAAATTATGATGACTTCTCATAAGGAAAGTACCATCCCATCAGTGCTCTCAACAAAGTCGCTGGGGTCTCCCGCGAACGAAGAACTCTCTATAAGCTGGTGTCATAGTTGGCTGAACATATTTAGGCGGCCTCCTGCAGATTTATCTGGGTAACATGCTTCGTCCAAAGGAAAAGATGCATCCACAATGTCTCAAGGGGACATTGAACCAACAAAGAGGATCCGTACTGGTTTCATGATTCACTCCATTGCGTATGACTGCTTCACATCGAGAGTAACCTCCAGTCCGTAAGCTGTTGCAGACTATAACTTCCCTGATACTACAGGAAGAATATTAGTGTCATCTCTCGTCAGACGCCAGTGATGAGTATTAGAAGCTTTTCAATAGCCCTTGGCTAAATTGATGTCACCAGAGTTGCAAAACCCAAAAAAGGAGATAACTCCATCTGGAGTTTCTCACTGTTGCTAGAATCAAACACGGGATTACGTCCCCCGGCCTCCTGGTTTTCTAGGAAAGAATGCCGATGTTCATAAGTACTGAGGGACGCATACTCTGCATATCAAAGCCAATAGTTCTTGACTCCGCCAAATTTAGCCAATAGTTTTAGACAGCTAAAATCAGCCAAGATGTCCCACGCCTGCCTCAAATGTCTGTCAAATCAAAAATGACAAGCCTATGAATATACTAGCTCATTATGCAGGTTCATAAGACTCACAGAGACAACAATTAGACATATAGTCCGAGGACAATCCTCATATCATGAATGTGTGGTATCACCTGTGGGCCTGTAACGTACTGGGTCTATTTGGCGGGAAGGTGGGCGGTAATCTGAACACTCTACCAACCTCACTCTTCTACCTATACAACGAACAGGACATCACAGATACCAAATGGAGATATATTATCACACATAATAACACTATTCTCTATGGGAGGACAACAATCTGTTATAGAACATGACCGGGGGGGGGGGGTGACTAAGGTCGGGGTTTTGGAAATATTGGCTCCAATGTCTTGTTATTTTGGCAAGCACACTGCACGATTTACGGCAGGTAAAAATGAGTATTTAGGTATGTGAACCGTTCTCATAACTATGATTGAGCCAACGACATACAGGGTCCACCAAATCCGACAAAAGCAATGGGTTGTCTTATCTAACTGTGTCCCCAGGCTGTCATACACACAACATATACGTTCCGTCCCCGGCATATTCTGTACACAGATAAAGTAAAGATTCGCACACACAATATATATG
This sequence comes from Cepaea nemoralis, assembly GCA_014155875.1. NCBI lineage: Eukaryota > Metazoa > Mollusca > Gastropoda > Stylommatophora > Helicidae > Cepaea > Cepaea nemoralis. Next base: position 237,726 of record JACEFZ010008339.1, read on the forward strand.
CGCACAGGTTCTGAATCTTTAACAAAGGCATTATGTAACACCTGAATACTTTACCAAGAGTCCGGTAAAGATAGGCTCTTCCCTAGATGAGATTGAACCAAAAGTGAAGATAGATTGAACTCTGCAGAAACGGTACAGCATTTACAGAGACATCAAAGTCTTCAAAAGAAGATGAATCAGTAATCATAGCATGATAAGAATTATAAGCATAGGAATATAGGACAGTGGTATAGACGTTCAAATCTCAGGCTGTCTTTCTTACAGAAGTAACGGTGCCGTAGCAAACTCCGCCAAAATACATACATGACATGTAGTATTACTTCTCATATCAAACAAAGATTGTATTAAATATCTAACACAAATCTTATCATTCAAAAAAACATGTGTATGCTCACCAATGCAACATAGAGGCAAAAATGGGCCCACAATGGGCCTACACCCTCTCCCTAAAGAATTCACATCTTACTCGGTGGCTGGCCAAGACTCAAGTGCCCTCCGGTAAAGCCCGGGAGTTTTACTAAACTATTCTATTTGGAGCCCCAGCTCTGGCACAAGATTCCTCGCCTCGTTCTCACTCTGGCAGTCGTTACCATATAAGGCAACCGCCAGTCCCCCACACGTGAAATTCTCTTTTCCAAGAAAAGATATTTATAATCGTCTGCAAGCTGGAGTAAACTGGGACATTATGTCACAAAAGTCCCCCAATTCAACTTGTTGAGTTAACAAGTAAGACCAGTTAAAACAGCTTCCAGACTCCATGTGGTAACCACTTTCCTACTCCCTGGTGCCTCTCATAAACCATCTACTTTCTGATCCTACTTCCGCCTGATTTTTCTATACCATTCCTCCTAGCTTACAGCTTCCGTTGCTATAAATCACGAATCTTCTTCTTCCTGAGCCGCCTGCATTCATATTCTGAAGGTATATTGGCGAACTCAGTAATAAAATAGAGGTTTTACTCCACCTCTAAAGACGTGTGTGAACGAAAAAGGAACGACTCCATTGGTCCTCCTCTGTCCTCACAACATCAAAAAAAAAATAGAAATCTTATCCGTAAATTCCCACCTTCCGGATGCCGATTCTATATCAGAGCAATGTTGGATCCCTTCCACTAAACTCAGTCACGTCGGCATACGGAACCGATAAAATGTTGACTAGCACTTCGTGCTAGTATTTCTCCTATTTTGCCTACCACCAAGAATCTAAAAGCCTCTTCTGCCGAAAGGAGTTTAAAATAGAGTCAAGTCTATGACTCAATTAATTCTGGCGATGTGCAATAAGAATTAGTTCCGTGGTTTACCTTGGGTAAATATTGCTCTGTTTATGACCCATTTTGGAAAGGGCAACATCCTCTTCCTCCTCCACCACCGATGTCTATTGTCGACTACGAGGTTAAATCTAATCCGTTTTGGTATAGTTTAATCTCGGCCGTCCTATCGACGTATTTTCAACTCAACATCCACGAATTCTCTGCCGTCAGTAGAAGTCAAATGCATCAGCTGTTGATGAGTCAATGTTTACCAACATTGTCCTAAACTCTTTCCGGTTAAGCGAAGGGGACTTCCCTTCTGAAATTCCGCGTATAATTCATCATGACGTGTCTCCCGCGGGCTTTCCTGAAAAGCGGTCAATGCAGATGAACAAACTGGTTCTAGTTTCAGTTTCAACCCGCCTCCTCCAAATTGTTGTAACTAGCTTGTCCGTATATTTACTTTTCCTGCCGGATAGTACTGCGAATGCCGTGTTGGGCGAACTGAAACTAGGTCAACCTTTCATTAACTTCCACTCCGACCTAGATTCTAATTAATTGGCTATCAGTACATGATTCCAATTGAAGAATAATTATTCCAAGCATTTGGGCCCTCGAGGTGACGTTTTAAAAATGTCATGCTATAGAATAATTTAAAAGACTTCTCATGCCACGTAGCATTGATGTCTAAAAGTCCACTTATTCGTAGAACAACAAGAGATTTCTTATCCGGAATGAACTCTTGTAAATATAGTAAGGAATATATAATAATAATGTGCACTGGTTCCTTACGATTTCCTGCTGGCTAGGGTAAAGAGGTACGCGCTCCCTCTGTCATTTTACGGCGCTACATGGGAGGTAAAGATTAAAACCAACAGTACTTAAATAGAAAGGAGGCGAGCCCAGCTCTGCCTCTTTCAACCTGTCATACATGGAGACTGGGTCTGCACGAACTTTTCATCTATTTACATAGATGAAGATGAATATGACAGTTCATGAAACAATACTGGGAAGCTAAAGCTGCCTGCATGTTCCATGTTCCCCTGAAATGAGGATAAAAGAAAAGATGTCGTCGCCGAAGGGCTGTGTCCTACCCCTCGTAGATTGGAGAGTTAATAGGTGGGATCCCCTCCTAAAATTACGTACGACTTCTCATAATTCGGGAGAAAGGCGATTATATATAAATACACCTTAACGCTTAATTAACAGTCCCAAAATAGGAAGTAGATGAAACTTCTATTGCAAAAAGCTTACGAGACGTCTGTTAAAGGTTCCCGACATTCAACTGCACATCTATCGATAGTGTGTAGTATAACGCTTAGGAGATAATGCAGCTGAAAGAAACCCATCCGTGCCCAACTGACACTGGAGGCTGACCAGCCCACTAATTACTGGGCTGATCTATTTATAAACCGGATGTGGCGAATAAGGGTCACGGGGTTTCCCGAAGAATGCTTTCCCCATTTCCTTACGCCCTCCGGTGGTTCTCACATGTAGAAGCTGACGAAAAGGATGAAAAATCGGGATTCCCGACTAAGTTTACGCTCTGTTAATACATTACGTCTTCTTTTCTGTCTACATGTGGAACAATAATGACGGGGACAAATTGGCTTCTTCTACATTTAATGGGAGGGGTGGTAAGATTATTGTTTATATTTCCCCATGGCTTCCTAACCAAATATATGGGTATTAAATTTTTACAAGAAGCTTTTCGGGAAATTAACTAGTTGCCTACGTCCTATAAAAAAATTGGATTGTGCCTTTCTGTTGCTGGTGAGTTTACAACAAATTAAAATAATAACAATTTGTTATGGCTACAAATGTTGGCACAAATCACATGGCAATATTGACAACTAGTTAATAAACATAAGTGGTCATATGTGATCAGATGATGATATAAAAACTCTCAACATAATCAAAGTTCCACTTAGTAACCATCAAAACAATATCTGTGAACATCATTACTCAGATGACGTCACATCAACATTCTATCAATTCAACGCCGTTCCACCTGTGAGGTAACATATAATTTTCCATGTCAGCCCAAACAACCTTAAAATTATTAGGAAGAATCTGAACTCGATCATATTGAAAGAAAGAAGAAAAAAACATCCCGGACGTGCATCCAATTGTGGGGTAGTGAATGAGAATACCATATGAAATGGACTTAAAGTGTTGTCTAGGGGTAATGAACAATCGGTCCTCAAGTTCGCCGTATAAAGGCAGTTGAATCGAGAGTTTCTTTCCTAAAAGACTCCAGGAATATAGAGTAGTTATTGGCTCTATTGAAGTAAGAATGGGGTTATGGTCGGATAGACTCCACCCACTTTACAAGATAAACTACCTTCCTGAAGAATAAAACAGAGAATAGGTCACTTAACCACAGATCTCTATCAAGTTGTTATTCTTGGATAAGATATCTGAGACTGTGTGTTGGTCGACCTCCCACTGGATTCTCTGCATATAAACATACAGTAGCACAGTTCTCTACAATAACAAACAGTGTAACACTGGTCACTAGACAATGAAAACTCTCCTGACGAACATATATCTTTTATTACCAGAATCTCATAACATGGAAGTACAAGACTCTGTCTCCACTACAATCTATCAAAACATCAAACAAAAAAATACATTCTCAAATAATGCATTCAATTCTAATCTACACCTCCTCTCCCCTCCTCTATCTCACCTCATCTATCTCCCTGCACCTAAAAACCAATCATAGATCAGGGATCTGACTGTTGATTGTAGTCATTGTTGTAACTAAGTTCTTGAAGACAACAATCCTCCAAATCAGGAGAATGTAGATTCACTCCACACAGGGCTTCTCTACAACTGTCTCTATTCTCCCACAACAACAGTTCTATGACGACACTTCTACTGTCACAACCTACTCCTCTTCTGATTCTACCGCTGAAACAGATGGGCTCTCCCCATCCCAACTTGGCCAAACACCACCATGTGCCACTGAGAAAAAAAAAAACAAGGTTCTCTGGATACTGAACACGGTAATGGGGATACGGCTCATTGACGTTGATAAAATACAGTCATAATTGACCAACAAAAGGAACTGTCTTCACTTGTCCCTTCGATAAAAATGATGATGGTGAGACCTGAATCCTGGACCTACTCGATCTGGCATTGGTCTTGAGAGGAAAATATGTCTGCATTTAAAAAGAAAGAGGGGCTCACCCCCACTGGTAGTCATGTCCAACATTCTGGAACGAATAAAGCTAGTTGAACCTCTCTAGGCGATCTCCCGAAGATTGTAAGACTTGCATGCTTCATCGTTAATAAAGACGAAATCTCAAATGTCTCAGTACGACATTTAAACAAACCAGGGAAACGTAGCTGGGTTCATATCTAAGTCAAATTATGATGACTTCTCATAAGGAAAGTACCATCCCATCCGTGCTCTCAACAAAGTCGCTAGGGTCTCCAGCGAACGAAGAACTCTCTATAAGCTGGTGTCATAGTTGGCTGAACATATTTAGGCGGCCTCCTGCAGATTTATCTGGGTAAC
>JACEFZ010008339.1:247500-285000 GCA_014155875.1 Cepaea nemoralis
GAATCGCCACGGCTAATATAGTCTTTTTCAAGATGGAAAACATACAGACCAATAAACATATGTCATTTGCAACGGGAAAAATAGTGTTGAGGTGCTACATGGAGCCTATACTTTTGTATGGATGTGCAGTGTGGACAATGAGCAGACAAGCTGACAAACATCTGATAGCTGTGGAAATGTGGTTTCTGAGGAAGATGCAAAAAATAACATGGACAGAAAAATAAAGCAATGACTAACTCCTAAAAGAAACAAATGTAAACCATAAACTGACTAGAGAAATTAGACGTAGACAGTCACAATATTTTGGACACGTTATGAGAAGAAATAAATTGAAAAAACTTGGTGACAACTGGCAAGAAAAGAACACGGGGAAGACAGAGAATAAATACATGGATGGCTTTTCCACATGGCATTGTCGGAATAAGAACACAGAGTTGATTCACGACTCCTGTGATCATGAGATCGCAAACATGGCCGCCCACCTTATTGGCATGACACATAGTGATGATGATGTTGTTAATTTCGCCTGTTCAAAAACACGACGACAGCAGACTATTCTACATGTCCATGCTTGTAACAACACAGATGTCAAAGCTGAATGACAGAACGTCTCACCGTGTTTACAATGGTCCAGTAACGCTTTTCTGACTATCACCCTGGTCGCAGAGTATTCATGATCTTCTTTCGATTCTACCATTATCCCCACCCCGTTCAACCTCAAGGACAAGTTATATTAGGGTTCATCCCTGGCTCAGATTAAATGTCCTGTCACAGAGTCAACCTCAAATAGCAGCTTCCCACGGTTTTACCCCACAAGCTTATTAATGTGAAGGTGATTCTTGCCTATATGGGTAATGACCCTGATGATCTGAGGAGGTAACAACGATAGATGAGAGTTATTGTGTGGGAGGTGTGTATGGGGTGACTGCACGGCTGAGAGCAGGAGGCGAGAACGGATCTCTGTGTGGACCTTGGCTTGTGATAGCCAGACAGAGGCTGCGAAAGTTCCAAGTGAGTCGTACAGAAAACCTGGGGCCTTGAAAGAAAGTATTACGCTCCCCATAGAGTGAGATCCTTTTTTTTTTTTTTTGAATAAATCGTCATTTGCTGATGCCGAGAGTTGCGTCATGCCCATTGACATTACGTCATCCTTGTCAGTTGTCTAGGGAATCCCGGATGGGATGAGGTTTTCTCACTCAACCTTCGTATAAGGCTAGGTGATCAGGGAAATTTACCCCAGACACAAGGGGAAAAGCAATTCACTCCTTAAGACAACTGTGTCCATGTGTAGGTATCCCCTCCCACTCGATCACCTTTTGAATTCTACACAGTGTTATAGAACATTGATCATATACAAGGTATAGAACAAACACTGTGGAACAAACGTCAACAAGCAATACAAATTGTGACGAATACATTTTCACACCAACGTGAGATATCAGGGGGTCACTTTAGATCAGAGTACAGGGGAAAACTAGGGTAGAGTTTCACATATACCAGAGACAAACGCCGTTGAGCCTATTTGCCATTTTTGAGTTAAGACCACTTCATCAACGGACGTTTATGTGGACTCTTGGTTAATATTGTAAACGTCATCATATTTTGATTGTAAGATTTCTGTTTTGAGGGCAGCCGACATATAGTGCTTGATTAAGGTCTCAAGTTTCACGACGGTGGGCAAATGATCTCTTTAAAGAGACAATGGTTGGTGTCACCGAACAGTATGGTCACTGCCAGGAAGGAAGGCAACGGCAAAATAACTTCTTTACAGATATCTAGTTCAGCATGATTCTTCAAATCAAATTTTCAGACATGTAGAAGATATTTTTTTTTAAAATCACCAGTAATGAACGTAACATCAGTAACATTAGATATCCCGATGATACAATACTCATTGCAGAAAATGAGCAGGATATGCAACGTTTAGTAGATGCTGTTTTTTGCACACAGTGCACAACTAGGGTTAGAATTAAATTGTGAGAAGATACAGCTTATGGTCGTCACTAGGAAGACGAAAACACCGCAATGCAACATACAAGTAAATGGATATACAGTAAAACTTCGGTTAACCGTCACCGCCGGGACCAGGGCTGTGAGGGGAAAACGAATAGTCGGATAACATACTGTTTTTAATACACATGTACAGTAACGTGACTTCACTGGAGGCTTTGTACAAAAATGAAAATAAACTCCTTTAAAAGTGAATAATACATGCATATTGTATTTAATTTTACAAAACGATTAATATAAACTGCAATATAAGAATAATAATATACACAAATACATTGTAATTATATAAACCATTGATACTTTAAAATAATCTTTCATTCCCTTGTGTGGTGTTGAGACTCAATCTTTCTGTGCGACGCTGTTCCATATCTTTCGCAGAAGTAGGATATGTGTTGCATTTTCTTCCTCTTGCATTTCAAACCAGTCGGTACACTATGCTAACATTCTTTCTGCTTCTGAGTGGCTAGTTGTATGTTTTTTTTTAAAGAACTGATTCTTTATCGTCATCAATTTCTTCTTCTTCAATGGCAGTCATGCAAGAAACAATTTCATCATTGTTCAAAATTTCAAATCCTCAATCCATTTTGTTACATTCCAACCAAACTGCTACTACTTCTCGCGTAATATTTTCACTGTGTTGTCCTACATTGTTGCACAAATGCATAATTTCTTCAACTCTAACAGTCTCCGTTCCTTCAGTTTCATCAATTTGTTCAGGCAAGAGATTATTCAACCCATTCCTTAGGTTAGACAATGTATGGTCAGCCCAGGCAGTGGCGACAATGAAAATATCGTCCTTTATGTTGTACATCTTCTGTTTTTTATTTTTATTTTTTAGACGATGACGGATAACAGAAGCTGACGGTTAAACGAGTTACGGTTAATCACAATTTCACTGTATTCATAAACATGTGAATCGGTACAATTAACACCTGATGGGAGATGTCTCGAAGAGATTAGAACAAGAATCGCCACGGTTAATATAGTCTTTTTCAAGATGGAAAACATACAGACCAATAAACATATGTCATTTGCAACGGGAAAAATAGTGTTGAGGTGCTACATGGAGCCTATACTTTTGTATGGATGTGCAGTGTGGACAATGAGCAGACAAGCTGACAAACATCTGATAGCTGTGGAAATGTGGTTTCTGAGGAAGATGCAAAAAATAACATGGACAGAAAAATAAAGCAATGACTAACTCCTAAAAGAAACAAATGTAAACCATAAACTGACTAGAGAAATTAGACGTAGACAGTCACAATATTTTGGACACGTTATGAGAAGAAATAAATTGAAAAACTTGGTGACAACTGGCAAGAAAAGAACACGGGGAAGACAGAGAATAAATACATGGATGGCTTTTCCACATGGCATTGTCGGAATAAGAACACAGAGTTGATTCACGACTCCTGTGATCATGAGATCGCAAACATGGCCGCCCACCTTATTGGCATGACACATAGTGATGATGATGTTGTTAATTTCGCCTGTTCAAAAACACGACGACAGCAGACTATTCTACATGTCCATGCTTGTAACAACACAGATGTCAAAGCTGAATGACAGAACGTCTCACCGTGTTTACAATGGTCCAGTAACGCTTTCTGACTATCACCCTGGTCGCAGAGTATTCATGATCTTCTTTCGATTCTACCATTATCCCCACCCCGTTCAACCTCAAGGACAAGTTATATTAGGGTTCATCCCTGGCTCAGATTAAATGTCCTGTCACAGAGTCAACCTCAAATAGCAGCTTCCCACGGTTTTACCCCACAAGCTTATTAATGTGAAGGTGATTCTTGCCTATATGGGTAATGACCCTGATGATCTGAGGAGGTAACAACGATAGATGAGAGTTATTGTGTGGGAGGTGTGTATGGGGTGACTGCACGGCTGAGAGCAGGAGGCGAGAACGGATCTCTGTGTGGACCTTGGCTTGTGATAGCCAGACAGAGGCTGCGAAAGTTCCAAGTGAGTCGTACAGAAAACCTGGGGCCTTGAAAGAAAGTATTACGCTCCCCATAGAGTGAGATCCTTTTTTTTTTTTTTTGAATAAATCGTCATTTGCTGATGCCGAGAGTTGCGTCATGCCCATTGACATTACGTCATCCTTGTCAACTTCTGCGAGACTGTGGGCTAATAATCATCATCAACACTGTTGTCACCGCTAACAACATCACACACACTTGTAGCTAAGTGAAGCTTCCTGACGTCCACTATAAGGACTTCCCATAGAGAGGTATACCACCACATCGTGATTAGCATTAGACTGTAACCGAGATCTGATGACTGGTAATACCTACCGAGTGTACGTTGACCCGCACACAAACACTATGATAACATAAACACAACTGCCACCCATGTTTCAATAAAATGATCTAATGTAACTGACAACAACAAAATCAGTGACGTTCTAACACTTGTTTGTGTCTGACAGCCTGTACATGGCGGGAACTCTGGTGGTTGTACTCAACGGCTACGATGTCATCAACGAAGCCCTGGTCAAGAAAGCAGATGTTTTCTCCAACAGGCCAACTTTTTTCATTGATTGGGTGTGTAAATATCCATATGTTGTATCGCTTAACATAAGTCAACACTAGCTTAGATTTTCTTTTATTTACTGGTAAATTGTTCAACAATGTATGCGATCAATGCATTCAGAAATGTCTAGCGTGAACTGAAATGCGTGTATACTAATGCTCTTTACCCATATGCATGCATATTAATGTTATCTCGTAATATTTGACTAGCATATAATAACCAACAAGAATTTAATAAATGTATCTGACTACGTTAAACTTTATAGGAAGATGATCAATGGCAGTCATATATTAAAATTAGCATCGCGATCGCAAAGAGGGCATTAAGAAAGAAAAACATGACCAAAAGAAAATAACGCTAATGTGCACATTAATTTGTGGGAAAATATCTTCATTTATTGCATCTGACTGGTAGCACTATATGCTTCTATCATATGGACATACATACTTCTAACGTATGGACGTGCATGCTTCTAACGTATGGACATATATAGCACTAAAATTAAACATATATGCTTCTAATATATGGACACATATATTAAAAACATATCATCATCATCAAGTGCCGTGTCGGCTGGCGTAGGCGTTCATGGCTCTCCACAGATCTCGGTCTTTTGGTGTTCTGGATCAACTCTGCTGATGATATTCCTCCATGCCACCGTCTCAATCCGTCCAGCATCATTTCTCTTGGTCTGCCTCTGCCTCTCTTCCCCTCAATCTTTCCAGTTGTCACGATGTTCTCCAATGCCTCTCTTCTCATCACATGACCAAAGAAAGCTGTTTGTCTCTTTCTTATTGTTGTATATAGTGTTCTAGTTTCATTAGCCTCTTTCAGGCAATCGTTGTTAGTTACTCTGGCAGTCCAAGGAATTCGCAACATTCGTCTTAAAAACCACATCTCTGTTGCTTCTAAGTTCTTCCTAATTTGTTCATTTACATTCCAAGATTCGCTGCCATACAGCAAAACTGGTTCTATATAGCATTTCAGCACTCTCTTTCTTACATTCATTGATAGCGACTTATTGCATAAGATACTCTTCATTTTCTGAAATGTGGCTTTTGCCTGCCCTATTCTGCTCTTAATCTCTGTTGTACATCTTCCATCTGATGTTATAAATGTCCCTAGGTATTTAAAATTATCCACTTGGTTGAGAATTTCCCCTTCTATTTCTATGTCCCATTTTGGTGCCACCATTTTCTTTGATATCACCATTGTTACTGTTTTCTTGATATTCATGGAGAGTCCTTTCTGTGCACTCTCTGATACTACAATGTCCAATAATTGTTGTAGGTCTGTTGCATTATCCGCCACCAATACTGTGTTTATATTATATCCTCCGATTAGATTCCTGGCTTCTCTTTGATCTCTCTCATTATTACTTCGCTATATAGGAAGAACAGATCGGGTGACAAGACACACCCTTGTCGTACTCCTAGCTTTATCTGTTCGTAACTACCCTCTTTATTTCCCATTTTAATTGCTGCTACTTGGTTCCAGTGTATATTCTTTATTATTCTTAAATCTTTCCCATCAATGTTGGTATCTTTCAACATTTTAATTAGCTCATCATGTTTTACTTTATCAAATGCCTTTGTATAATCTATGAAGCATAAATATATGTCCCTCTGTTTCTCTATTGACCTTTCTATTAGTGTTAGTATTATATATATAGCATTGTTTGTACCCTTTCCTTCCATAAAACCATACTGTTCTTCACTAATTTCCATTTTTATTTTCTTTCTTGTTCTTCTCATTATAATTCTGGTTAGAAGCTTAGTGACATTGTTTATGAGATTAATTGTACGAAAATCTTCACATTCAATTGCTCCTGGTCTCTTTGGTATTGCTATAAATACAGATTTTACCATATCGCTCGATAAATATCCACTGTTGTAAATATCATTTAGCATTTTGGTTAATATATCTACCCCAAATTCTCCCAGTACGTCTAATTCTTCTACTGTGATTTCATCTGGCCCAGCTGTTTTTCCTGTCTTCATATGTTTCATAGCGTCAGCGACTTCTTCTTTTAGAATAGGTGGGCCTTCTAAGTTACTTTCTTCTGTTAACTCTTCCCTTTCTCCATTATATAATTCTCTTATATACTCATTCCACCTCTTCATTATAGCACCTTCCTCCAATAATATCTTCCTGTTTTTGATTTCAAACACCCTGTATTTATTCTTATTTTTCTTCCTGTGAGGTCACTGATTTGTCTGTGCATACTTTTTTGATCTTTAATGGAATTTAATTCAATTTGTTTGCATTGCTCGTTTAACCAACTTTCTTTTGCCTTCACACATTTATCTCTTATTTCTTTATTTATCTTAGCATACTCTTGTTTGTCATTTTTATTCTGTTTCCTTTTGTCAATCAGCATTAAGATGTCTTCATTCATCCATTTTTTTCTTAGCTTTTTGGCTTCTCTCCGGTAATATTTCTTTGCTAGTTTGATGAATGGAGTCCCTTAACATTTCCCATTGATCATTTATACTCTGTATTTTAGCTATTGCATTGTACCTATTTTTCACAGTTGCCATGAAATCTTGGGAAGATAACGTGGTGGTTTCCCCTTGCCTTCCACATTCACATGGTGGTCTTTTAACTCTGCCTTTGACAGCCATTTCCGACTGTCAGGACAAGTGAGTGCCCTGCTCTGCTCAGCTGCAGAGTTGTCCACTTATTCCGGTGGATACTCGGTCCCGAGAGCTGTGTTAGCCACACCGTGGTGTGTTTTCATCCTCTACCACGTGGAGGTGCAGTTGGGATTTTCATATGGGAATATATATTTCTGTCATATGGACATATATATTTCTAACATATAGACTCATACGTTTCTAACATATGGATATATATATATATATATATATATATATATATATATATATATATATATATATATATATATATATATATATATATATATATATATATATATATATATTTCTAACATATTGACATATATATTTCTTAAATATGGACATATATATTTCTAACATATTGACACATATATACCTCTAAAATATGGACACATATGTTTCTAACATATGGAAATATATATTTTAACATATGGACAATATGTATATAACAAACATATATGCTTCTAATATATGGACATATCTATTTCTAACATATGGACACCTATCTTTCTAATAAATGGACATGCATGCTTCTAACATATGCACATATATATTTCTAATATATAGACATAATATTATTTTACATACGGACACATATGCTTCTAACAAATGGGCATATGTATTTCTAACATATAGACATATATATATTTTTAACATAAGGAAATATATCCATCCATCCATCATGTGCCATGCTGGTAAGCGTGGGCGGTCATGAATTGCCATTTCACTCGATCACTAAAGTCGCTGATCTGCTCAGTTTTCCTATCTCGACTTAGCCACGTGGTCAAGCCATCCAGGTACTTAATTCTCTACCTTCCCCTTGTTCTCTTCCCCTCGATCTTGCCGTTGTTACCAAGTACTCTAGTGTATTTCTTCTCATAACATGTCCACAAATGTTGACTGTCTACGTCTAATTTCTCTAATCAGTTTACGATTTTCATTTGTTTCATGCAGGACTTGGTCGTTGTTTTTTTGTTTTGTTTTTGTTTTTTGGTTTTTTTGTCTATGGTATTCTTTGCATTCTCCTCAGAAACCACATTTCAATCAGATTTTTTTCAGCTAGACTACTCATTGTTAACGCTTCACAACCATACAAAAGTACAGGCTCTAAATGCACCTCAACACTCTTTTTCTCGTAGCAGTTGATATCTTTTTTGATTGGTCAGTGTGGTTTTCATCTTGTAAATCGCCATGGCGATTCTTGTTTTAATGTAATAAAGGAAATATATGCTTCTAACATAAGGACATATGCGCTTCTGATATGTCGACTTGTTCGCTTCTGATAAATGAACGCATTGGCGAGCTGGTATTATAGTGACTCGCCATGAAGCTGCTGAACTGACAAAGTGACAAACGAACATGTTCTAGAAACAAGAGGGTAAATCAAAATCAAATCAAATCAAATCAACTTTATTAGGGTCACAAATTGGGCGCGCAGGCCCGTCTTACATTCAGCCCTTCCAATCACTCGTCTTTCGTTCATCAAGAGCATTATACATTTACATAGGAAGAAAAATAAACATTGTGAAATGAATGTTGTAAACATAAACAAGGCTAATTACCATGTTATGAAGCCCATCTCCCACCTATCCATACATCACCCCACCCACACAACACCCCCACCTACCCACACACACGCGCACCAAGGGACACATACACACCCCCACCTACCGACACACACGAACACCAAGGGACACATACATACCCCACCAACCGACCCATCCCCCTCCCGCACATCCCCCACCCACACACACTGCCCTCACCTGATCCCCCAACCAAAACACACTTGCCACCCACAAACATTCCCCCACCAACCCACACATCCCACGCCCATCCACATACACATCCTACCCCACACATCCTCTCCCCACCCACACCTCAAACCACCCATCCCCCAGCCACATCTCCATCGACAACATATTCCCCACCCACACACACAATCCCCCACCAACCCACACATCGCACATCCACTCACACATCACCAAACCATACACACATCCCCACCAACTGACATGTCCCTACCCCCCCCCCCCCCACACACACACACATCTCCCTAACCACCCATACCTCCCCAATCCACTCACACACACCCCACCACCCACACATACAACTTCCACCCACCCACACATGCCTAACCTAATCCCCCACCACACAATCCCCCATCCGCACATCACATACACCTCCTACCACGCACTATTCCCAACCCACGCACCACACACACACATATCCCTCACCAACACATCCCCACTTACACACCACACACATATCCCCCACCCAGATACCACACAATATTCCCACCCACACCCACACAGATACCCTTACCCATCCACCCCACATACCCCTACTCACACACCACAAAAGAAAAGGGTAAAGAAAACTTCGTAAAGTAATTTAAGAGCGAATGCTCTCGTGGCTTTCTCACATTGTAATATGTAAAGAGATGCCAAAGACAAAACTAGAGATTACAACGCTATGAACAGTATGAAGGGGGTAGACCAGGAAGAACATTTTTAAAATAGTCTACCATAGATCTAACAATAATATTTATATAATTAAAGACACAAAAATAGAATGAAATATTTACGAAGTGTGCATAGATGCCTTTCTTTCCAGATCCAGCACCATGTAGGATAAAAACAAACGTAACAACTGATCACCACAATAAAGATGTGTCCAGAATTCTCCACTTTCAAACATCATGTCTACGGCGCTAATCCACATGTGCACATGGTCGATTCGCCAATCTTGATGTTTGTATAAATGCGATTGCGTAACGGATTGTGTCTCCCGTTCTGAAGCGCAGACTAATGATTTGCTCTTGTTTAACCGTAAAATGGTAATCATATTGCGATGGTGTTGGCGGCTTTCTGATTGATTTGATGATTCTTTTCTTCTTGTGGTGTGTGACAGGTACATTAGGTTCATTAGGTTGCATTTCTGTTGCTCTTACCTTAGCTAGTTGATCATCTCTGTATTTTCCAGGCACTCAACAGTGAGATGGTATCCACTGTATGGTGACCTTAAGCTGGCTGTCTAGTTCAGATAGCACTTTATTGGCTTTCTAGAACTGAATCTGCCATGAGCGCTTATGGGAATGTCCCGAATGCTGTGATGTCGGTTCATAAATCAATCAATCAATCAATCAATCAATCTGCCATGTAAAGATATCACACTTCTGGAAGAATCTCACGGAAGATGAGTTGATCATAATAATGATAATGGCATCAAGCAATCTAATCAGAGACTATATGTTTGTAGTTGAGATATATATTGTAATTTTAAATTCTTGCAATTAACCCGCTTCCTAGGTAAAACGCGAATTGTTGAAGAACAAGTCTGCAGGAAAGCAATCACAAAATACACATATAGTTGCGATGAATAAAAAACATTCATCAGATACGCACAAAACAAATGTGCTACTAAACTACATTAGGCCACACTAATATTACATATATACATGTAATAAATATTGCAATTTAAAACACACTAAACAAAAATCAAGCGAAGTGTACGAAGTATTGTAAACATCTTGAACCCTGGACTTCATGATGTTTCTTCACAACTGCTTAAGTCTCAATATTATGATCAGTGAATTCAGCTTTAGATATCATCAGTATAAAATGAAACGGCTGGAGCCGCTATTTCTCTTAACTATTTAGATATCTTCAGCTGGCTAGCCATATAACTTGTTTGTAAAGCACGAATAAATGGCATATTAATATGCTTTATAGTATGCAACAAAGGTTATGTTTATTACTTAAGCTTTCTCTCCCACAGGCTACTGGATTACCTGAAAAGGGAGTTGGATTTGCCAGTGGAAAACTGTGGAAAGAGCAAAGAGCTGTCTGTCTGTCCATTCTCCGAGCATTAGGCATGGGAAAGAATAATCTGGCGGAGAAGATTCAAGAAGAGGTTTCTTGTTTCATGAAGTCTCTGTCAGATTTAAAAGAGAAGCCTGCAGATATCTGGATGTTTATATACATCAGCTCGTCCAATATTATCTGTTCCATCTTAATGGGCAATCGGTTTGAATATAGTGATAGGAAATTCCAGGATTTAATGTATAAATTGGATTGTTGGGTACGTGACCAACAATTTATTGGGTTGGTCCATTTCATAAGCTGGCTTAAGTATGTCCCAGGAGATTTCTTCAAAGCAAAGAAGGTAATTGCGAGTAGTTGTGGAATCATTAATGCTCTAGCTTCAATTATGAAAGAAAAAAAGAGTGCAATAGATGACTACACCGATGTCCATAACTTTATTGATGCATACATAATAGAAAGAAACAAGATAATTCAAGCTGGGGCATCGACAACATTGGATGATGAGAATTTAATTAAGATCATGTTTGATCTGTTTGCGGCTGGAACCGAGACCACAAGCACAACTATGTACTGGTGTGTGCTATACATGTTACATAATCCGGAAGTACAAGAAAAGGTGTATCGAGAGATCAAAGATAAGGTGGGAACGGATCGAACCCCGACCATACAGGACAAGAAGAGACTGACATATCTCAACGCTGTCATAATGGAAACCCAACGTCTCGCCAGCATTGTTCCCCTGTCTGTGACCCACATGTGTTCTGAAGAGGCAACCTTAAGAGGCTATACCATACCTAAAGGAACCTGGGTCATGCCAAACCTGGACTCTGTGCTTCATAAGAAGGTCACTTGGGGAGAGGACGCTTTAAGCTTCAGGCCCGAACGTTTCATTGACAACAATGGCACTTTAATGAACCCCGAACAATTGATTCCATTCAGTACTGGACGGCGTGTCTGTCTGGGGGAGAGCTTAGCAAAGATGGAACTGTTTCTGTTTCTCTCCAACATGTTTCAGAGATTCCAGTTCCTCCCGCCATCCCCAGGCTGTATTCCCCCATTAGATTACAATCTCGGGGCTGTCGCAAGTCCAAAACATTATGAGGCGAGGGTGGTTGAGAGAAAGTAATATTGATGGCAATACATAATAAAGTTAGCTTGATTTGAGTATACGACACATGTTTTTCTCTTCGTATTTTGCTATTGTATCCTACATTGGAGAATAATGCCTTGACCAACTCACACCAAGTCATACTATCTGTCGCTATCTTCTTCTGCTTCCTCCATGTGCTACCGATGATGTTCATCTCTGTCTTTAACTGTCTTTTCCATTTGTTTTAGGTCTTCCACTAATTTGCTCGCCTTGTGGGTTCCAGACAAGAATGTGCCTTATTACACTCTCTCCCAGACAAGAATGTGCCTTATTACACTATCTCCATGTTTGATCAGTGTCTATCGTACCCAGCGCCAGTGTCTTTTCCTCACCTCTTGATACCGTGGCATTTGTTTAGTTCTGCAACCAGTTCTACGTTGTTGATGCTGTCAGACCATTGTAGTCCCACTATTGTGCGCAGGCACCAGTTAGTGAATGGTTGTACTTTATTATTTATACTTTTAGTCGTTCCACATGTTTCTGATCCATATTGTAGTATTGATTAAACGTGGACGTTATATTTTCAAATGTTGTGCTCAGTTTCATTTCGTTTGACTTCCACAAACATTTTAGTGCTGTGAAACCTCCTCTTGCCGAGGTTCAAGCTGGATTTAGACAAGGATGAAGAACAAGAGATCAGATAATCAACATGCGTTTAATAATAGAGACGTGTAGAGAATTTAATGTAAACCTATTTTCATGTTTTGTAGAATATTCAAAGGCATCAAAACCTTGTGTAAACATGAGGAAAATGGGCTTTCCATCACATGTAATACAACTCATCTCTTATCTATACCAAAAGGCAGTGGTTATAATTGATGGTGAGACATAGATTGGTTTGACATCAAGCAAGTAGTCAACAAGGGTTGTTTGCTCTCCCCTTATTTGTTTAACCTGCACGCCGAAAATGTAAAAAGAAATGTCAGAGATAATATAACCAACGAGCAATATGATGCCCTAAATATCGGGGAATATGAAATACCAGAGATTCGATATGGTGATAATACATTATTATTAACCTCATCACAGAATGGTACAGAAAAACTAATAACCTCAACAGAAAATGAATAGTGAAAATCACAACTTATATCTTAACATAGCAAAACAAAGATAATGCATACAGATAATACTAATATACAGATACAAATATATGCCATGCCAGATACAAATACATCGCCATGTTATATTCATGGATCATCTTCGGCTTGCTGGGCGGTTTTCGCAATCCGCTCTCAACAGTTACAACTACAGACTTGGTAGAGACAACAATGCATGGTTTTTTTTTTAGCTTTTTTATCTCTCCATGCCACACACAATATTCTTCAAGAAACAACTTCATCTCTTAATGCTGAAGTCTCAAATAATTCAACTCAGGAGGGAAGCCTACTCGGTTGACATTCAGTTTCCCTGTATAATTGAAATTGTTGGAATGCAGATAATCAATCAGAGCTTTAGAAGTTTAGAATCTGTCAGCAAAGATGTGATGGCCAGCTCCGAGAACATCCAGTAGTGTGGCAAACACTTTCATTGCATGAACAGTTGTGAGATCTAAATCCAGACTGTATTCGTGTTTCTTCAATAGTAAATTTTTAAATTCACCACACAGCCAGTCGCAGAATCACAAAGGCCAAATGTTTTGATGTGGTACTTGTAAGGCTTTGTTGCATTGTATTGTCTGTGCTGAAATCTGCCCTTCCACCCAATAATCATTTTATCAATGGACACATTTTCAAATGGGTAAAATACTTTCTGGAATTTCTTCAGAATCATGTCAACAAGAGGATCGATTTTACATGGTGTGATAAATAGATTCAAATCGATTCATGGGAAACATAGTGGCATACCAAGGAGTATATAAATGTGCACTTGTACACCAGTAGTCTTTGATACATGGTCTTGTGTCAAGTCCCATAGCAATAATGACAGACGTAAACTTCAGCCATTCGTGCTTCGTAAGTGGGGTCCAGGATAACAGACTAGAATGTTTTCTTTTAGGAGTGTTCTGCATCAACATCTTTTCTGCATATTCGTTTACATTTTTAATTAAACAATCCACTATGGCATCATCAAAAAACTTTGAGAAAATCTATAGGTGTTTGAAGTTGATAAAGTTTAGAGTTGACGTGAGATCTTCGAGGACGAAACTCAAACTTCGGTTGTGTTTCCCCTTCTGACACATTTTGCCATGTTGAAGAGGATGGGAGAGGTGCATCACGCTCTACAGAAGCTTGTAAATTCGAGTTTTTTCTTCCAGTTTTATTCTTAGTTTGTACTGTTTGCTTTCCTTTGCGCTGAGAAGTAATTGTGACATCCTGACTTTCATTGTCAGACGGACATTCATTGTCAGACACCTCAGCTGCTGACGAACTTTCACTCGTTTCTTTATCACCACGTGCTAAAACTTTAGACTTACATCTAAAACTGCTGTCTGAATCTTCACTAATATCGGAATCACTATTGTTTAAAACTGTCTCAAACAATAACCTAGCTTGATCTGAAGTCATTCTTCGAGGACGCATACTGGTGGGCGTTTCAATTGTGACAAACCCAAAACAAACAAATTAACGCTACTTTAAAACTTAAAAATTCACAAGAATCCAATGTTGGCAAATGTTTTACCGCACAATGATGATGTAGCTATGTTCCGGCTGTGTGACTTTTCAGTTTACTGTAACTTAAAATTCCGAAATTCAGAAGAAATGTATCAACTAAACCACTGATAATTTCGTGTCGATAGAATAACCAATTGCCACCAGAGTCGGTCGATTGTGGCGATCGATCGGCCTCTGGTAGCGAAAGAGTTAATGAGGAAAAATTTGACATGGTGGAAATTCATGAATATCTTTGGTAATTAATTACCAACAATGTCGACACAATGAATGAAATTAAAATACGAATATCAATTGCGCTTCAAAAACTAATACAGCTGAATAAATTGTGGGGTGGGACAGATAGAACTACAAAAATTAGATGTTTACGAGCAGTCATCTTTCCCATTGCAATATACACCTATGAGACCTGGAAGCTTTCTAAACAAGCTCAACAGTGCATAAATGCATTTGAATAAATGTTATAGACGGGTTTTGAACATATATTGGATACAGTAAATAACAAATGCAACCATGCGACAAGATCTAAATACTGAAGAAGGTTCGCTATTAAAGATGATAAAACAAAGAAGATTGAAACATTTTGGTCACTTGAAACGCCATGAAAGTTCAGAGAGAATAATTATGGAGGGGTATATACCCTAGAAGAGGAAGGCCAACGTGAAGATGGATGCAGGATGTTGGAGGTGTTTTTCAGATGGGTGTTTGCTTATGACCGAGAAGTTTTCCGGAAGGTTGTTATGGGGGATAGGTTCTGCAAAGGACATGCTACTGAAGAAATGAATTATTGTTGTTACTATTATTATTGTTACTATTATTATTTGAGAGTATCAGCTGATAAAAAACAAAAACAACCCATACACATAGTTATCGATGACAGAAAGGGAGTGCGCCTTAAACATGGTGGTTGCTGACTTGCTGAGGCTAAAGAGTTAATCAAACGGGACTGTGATTCCGTTGATCTTGAACACAGAGAGGAATTTACGAGTACACCTGAGGTCTAACAAATTCACTCTCTAATGGTAATCACACTAGGGAGATACTGCAGAGAGCAGTTACCTGCAACAATCGATTTTGAAATAAAGGAATTGGTCGAGGGAGATTCACGTCCAGAGGACACCATCATATATACAGCTGGGGGATGAAGCGCGGCTGATGGTCAAAGTTTACTTTCACGGCAGAACCAGTGAGGAAAACAATACATGTGGATTGCGGCACGATCACTGATAGCTATATCAAGCCTGACTGTGTAGATCAAAGCTGCTTCCACGGCGCTTGCATGGTCAGGTGAACAGGAAGTCACACAAGTCATAAACATATCCAACTCCATGAAGATGCTATAGACAACTCCAACGACAGTCTCCGCTCCAAATGGGTAGACAACATTCGGAAGTCAAGGCTCACATCTCTCACCTGGATGTACACACTCAGACATGCAGGAGTGTCACTTGTTTTCCCGGGAGGAATGTGGAATCAACAAGCACATCTTCAAACTTATTATCTGTTGGGATTATTGACTGACTTCTGTCTACACTCCTCCCTTCTGTCTTCCCTTCCATATATCTATTTCTTTCACTCTCTCTGTTATTCCCTCAACACATACTCCGACAACAGTTCCTTTCAACGATAAATAAAAGATTTATTAATAAAAACTATGTCTGGTGTATGTATGGACTTTGTAAGCGTAGTTGATAGTGTATTCTATTGTTGGTGCCAGAATGAACTCGGAATGTCTATCAGCGGTGTCACATCTCGCCCATTCATTATTCAAGACCACAGGACAGCACATCAAACAGGAAAGATCTCACCCTGGAGGATCCGTATGCTTGAGTCTGATGGTAAATCCGTTATTGAATGAAACAAAACCTGTTCACCACTGATTCACTGTACCGTAATAATAGTCCCGTAAGTTTATGACTGCGCCCGAGTCTGTTTCATGACGGTAAGTATCCAACATCGGAAAAAACCACATCACCACAGTTCTTCCTATTGTCTTTAATTACTAGCAATGTTTTTACTTGTCTATTCTTTCTTCACTAAACATACAAGACGTATGTAGTTTTCTTTGGCTTTGATTTCTGCAAACTATATTACTTTTTTCCTTATTACTTTGATTATCTGGATCTTCTTCTTCAACGTTCCCTTAAAGGTATGTTTATTTCGTATTAGACCTTGTCTCAGTTGTTCCTTGGTTTATTGAGGTATTTGCTCTCCTCACAAATGACATGCCTTGATTGTATCAACACAGATTTTTCCAGCACACAAGAAGTATGTGTCTATCTTATCTGCTATATCCCGATGGGAGTTTGAACCTGTGAAAAGGATAACAGATCCAGTGATAAGCGTCTGCCACTTAATACTACTTATGCAAGTGTCCTTCTCCAGCCATAATGACAAGGCTTCCGAAGTAAACACCCACATAAGACATATGAATTCACCAAAGTCTAAACTATTCACTAATAGAAAGCAATGGTAAACGCTATTCACACACATCTATATTCCTATGCTAAAACTATACTATAATATATTAATACCTTATATATATGCACGTATCCTCCTGGAATCGAAATACACTAGCGAATAACACACTAATATCCCATATTCTTTCAATCATTAGGGACGTGTATTTCTATCCCTACTCCGGAGGCATAGATCATTCAGCCCAGTTTGGAACACACACTAATCAGAACTCCATGTTCGGCTATTTATAACGAGTGTCCCATCCTCGGTGATTGTTTGATCTACAATCAAATTTGCCGTACCCGTAACATCAAAAGTTCAGTGAAATCACGTATACGTCCGGGCGCTCCGTGCTCCGGTCTCCTTCGTCTCTACGATGTTTCCCTGTATTCTCCGACGCTGGTACCTCAAAGTGTCCAACCCCTTTGATCACCGTCTCCGCTGTTGCGCTGGTCCTCTGTCCATCGCTCGTTTGCACTTCAAAGCATTCTCCGTTCATTTTCCCGTCGGCCGATACGAGCGGGAGTCACTGACCTCGGCGCGTACCTGTATCCTATTTTTATATTCGTAGGTCAATGATCGTTAATTTTATTCCTCCTCTCAGAATGAAGTACACGATTGTTAACCCTTCTCCTTCCTTGCATTTTGATATGTAAGTTATCAAGGAATCACTAAACTGCAGTTTTTTCCGTGACATAGGCCCCCTCTTAAGAGAGTTGACCGCGTCGACTCTTCATCAATGTAGTTTTGATTCCTATGATCCTCCAACTTAGTCCTCTTCCTCTGGAGTTGGATGTCTAGATAAGAAATCCGCTCCTACATTCTCCTTACCAGGATGTATTCCACTGTGAAGTCCTGTTGCAGCAACAACGTCCATCACATCCACCGTGCGTTGAGCTTCTGCGAAGTAGCTATTAACATCACGTGTTGATGATATGATTGGATCCTCACATGGATCAACACCTCATCCAGTAGGCGACCTCATATGCACCCTACCATACTACTCATGACTGAAACTAGTGTTGGCTCATCGCTCCTGTACGTTCAGTCGACCTCCTTTCCACT
The DNA here is from genome assembly GCA_014155875.1 of Cepaea nemoralis. Taxonomy (NCBI): domain Eukaryota; kingdom Metazoa; phylum Mollusca; class Gastropoda; order Stylommatophora; family Helicidae; genus Cepaea; species Cepaea nemoralis. Next base: position 265,802 of record JACEFZ010008339.1, read on the forward strand.
GGCGTAAGCGATGGCTCACAATACAGATGGATCGTCCCATCCTGATTGTAACACTGCTTCCATGTCCTCTTGGTTTCCCCCGGCTTTGCCTCTGGGGATGTTCCCCCTCGTCCTCGTTGGACCGAGTCATCTTTCCCAAATCTCCTGGACTTTTGCTTCCAGGACCATCTTGGGCGATATTGTATCTGGTCAGCCAATCTTCGGTTGGAGTCCTGGGTATTTCTCGCCTTTCCCGACGTTACCCACCCCTTTTGAACTTGGTTACTATTGCAGGTTTCCCTCTTGTCCTTTCCCTGACGTGCGATTTCCCTCCTCCTGTCGTTGGGTAAATCTGACCTATCACGTACTGTCCCATAGGCCCTCCTAGGTTGTACTGGCGATCTCTGGTCTTCGTCTGGACTGGTAACCTTTGTCCCAATGGCTGCCATCACCATAAAGTGCGAAGATTTGCTCCCGGATCTCTCCTCATATTTCTTAATGAGATGTCTAGGGAGATTTTTCTGCTCTTCCCCGATCCGTATTTTGTAGATGTTCTTGGACACCACCTTTTCCACAGGATAAGGTCCTTTCCATCCTACTTGGAGTATATTGGTCTCTGCTGGACTCCACACTTCCACTTTGTCTTCCACTTTAAGAGCTATTTTCCTCTTAGTCCGCTTGTTGGGTGGTGCGTTCTGGCACTCCGAACAAGACTTCAACCACCGGCGTACATCTCCGGTCATTCCTGGCCAGCAATAATGGCCGGAAATTTGCTGCAAGGTCTCTCTGACACCCATATGTCGATTCTCGGCTATGATGTGTCCACTCTGAAGAATGTGAGGACGGTGGGTCTCTGGAACCACCCACTGCTCGTGCAGGTTATCTCCCCTCCCAGCTCTCCGATAGAGTAGTCGATTCTTCAGAAAGTACTGTCCCCGTTCTGGTGGCTCAGCACTTCTTTGCAGCTTCCTGTAGCAAGGACGCAACGTAGTATCCTTCCTCTGGGCAGTATGCAATTCTCCTATCCCTGAGTTGTCGCATAGTGTCTCTGCCTCTTTTTCCTTCCCTTGAGATCCACTGACTACTGTTCCCTTGTGGGCTGGCTGTTTGGGCATCCCCAAAAAGACATATTTCGTGCCAATGATCATGGGAAATAAGGAGTCAGATAATACAGCAGCTGGAATAATGCCCGTGACGTACCTGGATTTAATCTCCACCTTGGCGATTGGCAGCGTCATGGTAACAGCACTCCTCATTGCCGGCTGTATTTCTATGGTCTCCCCTGTAAGTTGGTCTGGGCTTACCTAGGCTGGCAGTCCACCACCGCTTCCCCATCCAAACCGGTATCGTAGAGACAAGCAACCTGTTGGCCATTGACTTCAATCAGTTCAACCACAGGTGGTCTCTCTTGGTCCTGAGTGTCTTCCATCTCCTTGACCGTTTCCTTGCCTTCCTCTTTTGATTCCTCGAGGTTGGTTATGCAATTGGCGTCTTCTGCCTTGCATCTGCAGTCCACAGTATTATGTGTTGTCGACTGGCAGGGTGTGCACCATGTTCCCTTCCTAGGTTTCCGTGTGTCCTTTTTGTTCCTTTCTCCTTCGCCGACCTCAGCCTTGTCTGTGATCACCGTCGTAGGAATCACTTTGCATGCTGCGAAGTAAGAACTTTTAGGTTTCGATCTGCAGTCCTTCGTGTTATGAGATGGCACTTTGCAGAATGAACACCACTTCTCAGACCACTGTCGTTTCGCTGGAGAATTCGAGGTGTTCTGGTTTCCTTCCTTCACCTTCTCTGAACTCTCCTCTGTGTGCTTTATATAAGGTTCCACTTTTTCTCCTTCCCAGTTCTTAGGTTTCTTTTTCTCTTGTTTCTCCTGACCTTTGGTTTGAATACTGAGTTCCGCAGCCTCCCCATGTACCTCTACGAATCGTTCCGCCAGCTTATTCACAACATCAATCCGTTCCGCCCCTTGTTCTCCCAAGAAGGTTCTGAGAGGTTTCGACATTTGCTTTCGCATCTGGTCGACCACCATCATCTCTTCGAGACTCTCATAATCCCTCTTGAATTCTGCCAAGTCCATCCATTTCTGGAGATAGGATTTCAGCCTCAGACTGTAGGCGGCGAATAGTTCTCCCGGCTCTCGTCTAGACGATCTAAACTTCTTCCTATACGTTTGTGCTGTGACTTCATAATGTTTCATCAAAGCGGCTTTCAATTCCTCGTACTGATTTTCATGTCCTGGTGGTAGGCGTGTGTAGACCTCGTACCCTGAACCACGTAAAGCCTGGGATAATTTAAGAGCCCATCGGCTTCTATCCAGTCCCATAGCGACTGCCATAGCCTCGAATCGATTCGCAAAGTTGTCAAATTTTTCTTTAGACTCCTCATAAACAGCTAAGGGAAACTTCATTGCATGGTAGCTAGATCCACTCATGTTGGTTGCACCATGTAACGATGATCCGCCTTCCGCGCCATCTATTTCTCCCTTAGTTTGTGTTTTGAGTTCCATCTCTTTCATGCGGTATTCATGTTCCCGTATCTTGTTGGCCTCTTCCGCGTCAAGTCTCTTGTTGCTCTGTTCCATTTCCATGCGTTTCAATTCCAACTCGGCCTTGCGATCTTCTCGTTCCGCTTGACGAATTTCTCGCTCTCTCTCCTGTATGTAATCAGTTAGTTCCGAACCAGCTAAACCAATTTCCTCCCCGTTGGCCTTAGTTCTGCTGTAGTTACTTTAGGGAGTTGCCATAGTTAAGAATGTAAGTCCGCAAATAGAGTACAGACACTTCAAGGCAGTAAAGCAATACTCACTATAGAATTATATTCTACCTAGAACCTATAATAGAATTATATTCTACCTAGAACCTATATCATTTATCTATGTCTATTTAATATTATTAATCTACGACACCACACAGTACATCACAACCACTCTCTCATCCACAAGAGGAGATATAGGATAAAGACTTATGTAGACGTGTGACCGTGTGACTAGGTATGTAATGTGTCTTACCACCTATCCACATTCACCCTGTCTGGAACTTTCTCACTGTAAAGTCACCAGCGTTAATGAAATGTTTCCACCATACATGTAATGGCACCATATATCCAATGGACGTCCTTCCATTAAAAGTCATCAATGTATACTTATGTTTATTCCAATCAGTATGTCCCAACATGCAGGTACTCCGCTATGCCTGTGCCAATATGCAGGTACCCCTCTATGCATATGCCCTGTTATGCCTTCAGGTCATATGGGTATTATGTTCTACCCCGCTCGCTCCACCAATTATGTCACTTGTTTTCCCGGGAGGAAGTTGGAATCAACAAGCACATCTTCAAACTTATTATCTGTTGGGATTATTGACTGACTTCTGTCTACACTCCTCCCTTCTGTCTTCCCTTCCATATATCTATTTCTTTCACTCTCTCTGTTATTCCCTCAACACATACTCCGACAACAGTTCCTTTCAACGATAAATAAAAGATTTATTAATAAAAACTATGTCTGGTGTATGTATGGACTTTGTAAGCGTAGTTGATAGTGTATTCTATTGTTGGTGCCAGAATGAACTCGGAATGTCTATCAGCGGTGTCACATCTCGCCCATTCATTATTCAAGACCACAGGACAGCACATCAAACAGGAAAGATCTCACCCTGGAGGATCCGTATGCTTGAGTCTGATGGTAAATCCGTTATTGAATGAAACAAAACCTGTTCACCACTGATTCACTGTACCGTAATAATAGTCCCGTAAGTTTATGACTGCGCCCGAGTCTGTTTCATGACGGTAAGTATCCAACATCGGAAAAAACCACATCACCACAGTTCTTCCTATTGTCTTTAATTACTAGCAATGTTTTTACTTGTCTATTCTTTCTTCACTAAACATACAAGACGTATGTAGTTTTCTTTGGCTTTGATTTCTGCAAACTATATTACTTTTTTCCTTATTACTTTGGTTATCTGGATCTTCTTCTTCAACGTTCCCTTAAAGGTATGTTTATTTCGTATTAGACCTTGTCTCAGTTGTTCCTTGGTTTATTGAGGTATTTGCTCTCCTCACAAATGACATGCCTTGATTGTATCCACACAGATTTTTCCAGCACACAAGAAGTATGTGTCTATCTTATCTGCTATATCCCGATGGGAGTTTGAACCTGTGAAAAGGATAACAGATCCAGTGATAAGCGTCTGCCACTTAATACTACTTATGCAAGTGTCCTTCTCCAGCCATAATGACAAGGCTTCCGAAGTAAACACCCACATAAGACATATGAATTCACCAAAGTCTAAACTATTCACTAATAGAAAGCAATGGTAAACGCTATTCACACACATCTATATTCCTATGCTAAAACTATACTATAATATATTAATACCTTATATATATGCACGTATCCTCCTGGAATCGAAATACACTAGCGAATAACACACTAATATCCCATATTCTTTCAATCATTAGGGACGTGTATTTCTATCCCTACTCCGGAGGCATAGATCATTCAGCCCAGTTTGGAACACACACTAACCAGAACTCCATGTTCGGCTATTTATAACGAGTGTCCCATCCTCCGGTGATTGTTTGATCTACAATCAAATTTGCCGTACCCGTAACATCAAAAGTTCAGTGAAATCACGTATACGTCCGGGCGCTCCGTGCTCCGGTCTCCTTCGTCTCTACGATGTTTCCCTGTATTCTCCGACGCTGGTACCTCAAAGTGTCCAACCCCTTTGATCACCGTCTCCGCTGTTGCGCTGGTCCTCTGTCCATCGCTCGTTTGCACTTCAAAGCATTCTCCGTTCATTTTCCCGTCGGCCGATACGAGCGGGAGTCACTGACCTCGGCGCGTACCTGTATCCTATTTTTATATTCGTAGGTCAATGATCGTTAATTTTATTCCTCCTCTCAGAATGAAGTACACGATTGTTAACCCTTCTCCTTCCTTGCATTTTGATATGTAAGTTATCAAGGAATCACTAAACTGCAGTTTTTTCCGTGACAAGGAGTAAGGGGTAACGAATACGAAGACCAGCTACCAAATAATGCACCAGCGCAAACGAGAACAAGCACGGGCAGGGCTGATATGATCTGTGCAGTGCGGAGATTCCTTTGGAGGATACTGACGAGACACCAACTCTAGGCCGACTGCACGAATTGAGAGTAATTGAGAGAAAACTTAGCTTTGGGGCGGTTGAAAAGAAGTAGTTTCATCCACCAGGCCAAACAACTCTGCAGAGAAACCATCGATCTTCCCACAGTTGATATCCCCCTGACAGCTATTCCAGAGCGAACCCCGTGGAAAGATGAACATAGACTATCATTACAAATCCAGTCAAAAGTGAGAGGAATATTTGACAAGGAAGAACAGAACAGTGTACAGCGCAGAACAGCCACTCTCAGCTTCCTTGATGACGAATACCCACAGGACCTCTGGATCCGAGTCTACACAGATGGGTCAGCACAAAATGCTGTTCGAAATGGAGGAGCGGGAGTGTATATAGAATACCCAAATAACACTAGAGACACGGCCAGAATTCCAACAGGAAAGTACTGCCATAATTATGATGCTGAAATTGAGGCAATCAAGATAGCCACAGAGAAATTACAAAATACCAGCCATGGTACACAACCTGTGGTGATATTGACAGATGCAAAATCCGTAATAGAGGCGCTCCTGTCTGGGAAATTGCCAGTTCTGAGGACACTACTTTCTGAACTTAGCAGTCATCGTAAGATCACCATACAGTGGATACCATCCCACTGTGGAATCCCCGGAAACGACAGAGCTGATCGATTGGCTAAGGAAGGAGCACAAGAAGAACAACCAGATGTGCCTATTACATACCACCAAAAGAAAAGAATGATCAAATCAGTCAGAAGGCCACCAAACCTTACTCAAGACGACTACCACGTTATGGACAGACCAGAACAGGTCATTCTTCTGCGCCTCTGAACAGGACACAATATATTACGCAACCACATGTATACAAAATTCAAGATTGGTGACTCAGCCATGTGCACATGTGGTTTGGCGTCGCAGACAGCAGAGCACATACTCCAGGATTGCCCAAACTACAACATATCCAGGCGAACCTTCTGGCCTAGAGAGACAACAGTGGAAGATAAACTCTATGGACCGCTGAATGAACTAAAAAAGACTGTTAGATTCATACAAGAGACAACATTGCAGTTATAAACATAATTTAGGCGAACGAAAGAAGAAGAAGAGAGTAATTTTAAGTATGATTAAATGTGGATGGGCATGAGAGAGAGAGAGAGAGAGAGAGAGAGAGAGAGAGAGAGAGAGAGAGAGAGAGAGAGAGAGAGAGAGAGAGAAGGAGAGAGAGAGAGAGTATTAATGAGTGAATGAGTTAGTGTTTGTGCTTGAGAGAAGGGTATCTGTGTGTGTATGTAAAGAAGTGTGTGTGGGTGTGTATCTGCGTGGATGAACGACTGTGTGAGTATTTCTAGTTTTGCGTATGGGAATGTGTGTATGTCGATTATGTGTGTATGGGAACGAGTGTATGTGTGTGTGTCTTGCTGTATGCATGATTGAATATCGATAGGCGTAAGAGAGAGAGAGAGAGAGAGAGAGAGAGAGAGAGAGTATGTGTGTGTGTGTGTGTGTGTGTGTGTGTGTGTGTGTGTGTGTGTGTGTGTGTGTGTGTGTGTGTGTGTGTGTGTGTGTGTGTGTTGAGCATATATGCTGAAAGACCTAGTTCACTTTTGTGTCAGGACCACCTCGTCATCGAACGTTTATGTAGACTCGTGGTTCGGACTGCAAACGTTATCATATTTTTATTGTATGTTGTCAATGTTTCCTGGTCAACCAACACAACGACGTCAGCATATTCCATCCGTCCATGTTATGTCTAAAGTGAGTCCATCGTTGAAATAACAGAGTTGTTTAAACTGTGAGCTGGATGAAAGAACCTATCAAAATTGTTACAATGGTCCCGCTACACTTGTCTATTACACTGGTGTGACAGATGTGTATTCATGATCTTCTGACGCCACAGTTATACTATGCGAGGTACTTTACGGTATATGTAGCATGTAGTGCCTATCCTAGGCTGTGTGAAATAACTGATGCACGACTGAGAGCAGGAGGCGAGCACGCATCTCTGTGTGGATCATGACTTGTGATCAGGGCCGTGCTGTAGATTTTATCAGTATGATGCTAGTCTTCGAAATGCCGCAACTCCCTCGCTGCTTATGCCTCCCCCCCCCCCCTTACGGTGCCGCCTGATGCGACCGCCTCTCTGTAACGTAGCAGGGCAAGGCCCTACTTGTCCTAGCCATACAGAGGCTGTTGAAAACCTGGGAGTTGTAAGGAAAGTAAAAGCTCCCCACAGCGTGAGATCGTTGGTTGAATAAACCGACATATGCCGGTGCCGTGAGTTGGTCATGCCCATTGTCATGACGTCATCTTATTGTCAACCACCTTCTGCTGAGACGGAGAGCTTAGCATACCCATCAACGCTGTTGTCACCTCTAACCACCACACACCTACAATAAAGACATTCTTTAGGGCGTTATACCCAGATCGTCATAAGCATAAGACGAGAGTTTTAACTGTGGCCGAGGTCTGACGACTGGTAACACCTACCGTGTGCAAGTTGACCCACATATAAATAATATAATTACATAAATGCAATTGCCTAACATGTTTCCAATGAAATGTTCTAATATAACTGTAAACAACAAAGTCAGTGATGTTCTAACATCTGTGTCTGACATTTGCTTCTGAATCTATGTAGTACAGTCAGGTCTTAGTCAGATATGACTGAGCTACAGTATACTATTAGACGGTGCTACCTGCTTTCTCTTAGTACCGAATGTAGGGCGGCGCATACCAAACAAGACAATCGACATTGTGCCAACGGCTTCGGGCGGAAGAACGCAATTGGGAGGGTACAGGCCTTATCCTGGTGCGAAGAAATGCAACCTAAAGACAAAATGGCATGGCAGGACAGATCGGCCCTAAGACTTGTTTGGCAGCTGGCCTACGATCGAAGCTCTGATAGGCGGACAGTTAGAATATTGCTTTGCTGATCCTGAAGCTTCTACAGCGAGTCTTGTTCCAGATGTAGTGGTGTTACCTTTCCTCTGGAGTGAACTAAGCAGGCCGAGAGAGGGATCATGCTGCGTGGGTAACACATGGTCTCTATATTTTAGCCCAGGTTTTGTGCTATGGAGAGGCAATAACTCCATACCTGTTATTAACCGGTCTCGGAATCAAAGCGAGAGGTAACATTTACGGGTTATAAGTCCTTGTCAACTGGCGTAGACATGGGGCGCCACGGGTTGCCTCTGACGGTATGAGACACTTACAGGTGTCACTGATCAGCTACCGCCAGCCTCAAGCTGGGCAGCCCCCGGCCAATTGGGTGCTGATCCGCCACAGCCTGCCTACTTCAATGAATGCTTGGCGCTAGGACAAAATCTGAATCGCAGGCTGTAAAACCAATGCACCAGGTACTAATATAAAGAAAAATAGAAACCTCAAGCTACGGTTTGCAACCTGGAACGTAAGAATCGTGTGTCAAGGATTTTCCACTGATTTGACGAATATTGACGATGTGAGAAAAACGGATGTGATTGATGCCGAACTCAATCGTCTTAACATTGATATTGCTGGCCTGCAGAAGACTCGTCTCGCTGGGGAAGGTCCACTCGGGGAAAACAATGACACACTTTTGTGGAAGGGTAGAGGGCAGGCTGAAAAAGGCAACATGGTGTGGTCTTTGCATTGAATGATACGCTACTGGGAGTGATTGAAATTCCAGCTGAAGGTAATGAACGATTATTATCCCTGCGATTGGCAACCTCTTGTGGTTATGCCACCATTATTACTGCATATTCACCGACACTCGCTTCCTCTGATTATGTAAAGGATTCGTTCTATAAGAAGTTAGACTCTGTGATCAAGGCAGTTCCAAAACCTGACTACATTTATATGCTCGATGATTTCAATTCTCGTGTGGGCAAGGACTCGAGTTCATGGCCAGTGTGCCTTGGAAAATATAACATCGGTCGCATGAATGAAAATGGGCAAAGGGTGCTGGAGCATTGCACAAGACATGACATATGTAATTCAAACTCCTTTTTTAAATAAAAGAGCTGCATGTTGTTTGTCCATCAAGAATGATGATGACCATTCATTTCAGGAAGTGGGGTTGAAAGTATGGAGCCGTGAGTTCTAAGATGTCTGATTAGGCCTATTTTGGCTCGATATGTTCTTTGACAATGTGGACAAAGAATGCTCGACGTTTCTGGAGGAGGATTTCCTGCAGTGGTTTTTCTGTCCTGCCTTTTCTTCATAGCTTTTACAGTCCTGGTTGCCTCAAACGACCTGACCATGAATGTGTAGGCTGAGAAAATTGAAATTTGGCACATGTATAGCTCATTAAATTTGTAATGAACATGTGAATTATGAATTTCCCACCTCAACTGGTTTTCCCTATATGGTGCATAGCACAACACACCCTACTGACCAGATCTGCACATCCAACGGGTTGTCAGAACAATGGAGAAATCAGACGCCAGGACTGTGATAAAATTCTTGATGTTACATTGTAAAACACCTACAGAAATACACAGGGAGATGGTGCAAGTGTTTGAGGAAGTCTGTCCTTCGTATGCTTCTGTAAAATAATTGGTTTTTGCAGTTTAAATGTGGCCGTTCCCAAGTTGCAGATCTGCCAAGACCAGGACGACCGTCCTCAGAGTGCAATGATGAAAATGCTGCAAAAGTGAAGAAAATCATAGCCCAGGATAGGAAAATGACAATTGCAGAGATATCGGGTTCAGCAAAACTGAGTAAGAATAGTTTTTTTAAATTTTACACAACAGACTGAACATGAGAAAAGTGTGTGCCCCGCGCCTGCTGACATGTGAACAGAAACAAACACGGGTTGATTGCTGTGGCCAGTTGCTCAACATGTGGCGGTCGAAAAAAACATGTAAAAGACCATGGGGACGGTAGATGAGGCTTGGATTCACCAAATCGTAAATTACAGCTGAAAGGAAATCGTCTTGACAGTGACGAAGATGTCATACTGGCTTGTGATAGCTGGTTTAGTTCGAAAAATAGGTTGTTTTATTCTGAAGGTCTTTTCAAGGTCACGCAGAGATGGCAGAAATGCATACATTCAGGAGGTGGTTACATTGAGAAAGAATAAGCACTGTGCCAAATTTGAATTTTCTCCGCCTACTCCTCATGGTCAGGCTAAAGACTTATGAGAAGCCCCTTGTATATATTGAATTGGCACCTTGCCGTCTTGACAGTCGATAGTTTGTGCTTTAAAAAGGCATAATAACTTTTACCTATGGCGGTAGCGAATGTGACTGATAAGGCCAATTTGCGCTGTAAATGTCCGTTCACAGTGGGTACATGTGAACACGTGGTCATTTCCACCATCATGCACCATATTACGTCTCACACGCTCGGTGTGTGACTTATCTGCAATAATTTTCTCCTTTGTCTTTATTCCATTTCTGATGTTTGCCCTCCATGCAACACGTTCAGCGGCGACTTGCTCCCAATGTGCATTATCAATGCCTGTATCAATCATGTCCCGCTTACACACATCTTTATATCGTAGTAGAGGCCGACCCTGAGATCTCTTACTCATCTGTAATTCACCAAAAAAGATGTCCTTTGGTATTCTACCATCATCCATCCTCCTAAGATGTCCTATCCATCTAAGTCTACGAAGACTGAGCATGGAATAAACCGTCACACAACCTGATCTTTCCAATACTTCAGTATTTGTGATTTTGTCTTGCCACTTAATACCAAGAATTCTTCGCAGACACCGCATATGAAAGCTGTTTAAACGTTTCTCTTGGTGTGAGTAAGTTGTCCAGGTTTCACTGCCATAAAGAAGAGTACTAAGGACACAGGCTTGATAGACAAGGACTTTTGTTTTGGCAGTAAGCTTCCTGTTCTCCCAGACTCTTTTTCTTAACCTGTTCATTGTTGTTGCTGCCTTACCAATCCGGATGTTGATTTCCTGATCTAGGGATAATTTGCTATTTACCACTGATCCTAGATATGTAAAATGGTCTACCATCTCTAGTTCGGCGTCGTCAATAAAGATTGATGGTACCCCATGTGCACCTTGTGACATAATCTGTGTCTTCTTTTTGCTAATTGTTAAACCAAATTCAGAACAAGCATTGGAGAATGCAGATAGTAGACATTGCAATTCTTCCTCAGAGTGGGTCGTAACTGCAGCATCATCTGCAAAAAGCAACTCTCTGATCAGTACCCTCCTAATTTTGGTCTTGGCCTTCAATCTCTGAGCATTGTAGAGGCCGCCATCTGAGCGTGAGTGAATGTATATACCACCATCCTGATCACGAAAGGCATATTTCAGTAGAAGTGAAAAGTATATTCCAAAGAGGGTGGGAGCTAGTACACAACCTTGCTTAACTCCACTCTTGATTTCAAACTCTTCAGAAGTTGCACCATCAAACTTGATTATACCCTTCATGCCTGTGTGGAACGATTCCACAATGGACAGAAGAGTTGGTGGGCAGCCAATCTTCTTTAGTGCCTTGAACAGACCCTCACGACTGACCAAATCAAATGCCTTTGTGAGGTCGATGAAGGCAATAAACAGTGGTTGATTCTGTTCACGGCATTTTTCTTGCATTTGTCGCAATGAGAATATCATATCAATGGTAGACCGGTTCTGTCGAAAGCCACACTGTGATTCGGGGTAGACTTGATCTCCTAGGACTTGAAGTCTGCGCAGAACAATTCTGGCAAATACTTTTCCAACAATACACAGAAGTGAGATACCCCTATAGTTGTTGCAGTCGCTCCGATCGCCCTTGTTCTTGTACAGTGTTATGATGCTTGAATCTTTGAAATCCTGTGGGACTTGTCCTTCTCGCCAGCATAGCTCTATTAGCTGGTGGATCTGTAGAGTGAGTGTGTCTTGCCCACTCCTGATAACCTCTATTGGAATCCCATCCTTACCTGGAGCCTTGCCAGATGCAAGTTCATTTATAGCACACTTAACTTCTGTTATGGTGGGAAGTGTGTCCAGGTGGTCAAGAGTTGGTAGAGCCTCTATGGCGTTGAGGGCATCATCCGCTAGTTTGGTCTCACTTGAGTAAAGCTCCAAATAGTGCTCTACCCATCTGTCCATCTGCTGTTTCTTATCAGTGATGATTTCTCCAGTCAAGGTTTTCAATGGTGCACTTCTTTTGATCACTGGACCACAGGCTTTCTTTATTCCTTCATACATGCTTCTTATGTTTCCCTTATCACTTGCGATTTGAATGGACTCACATAACTTGATCCAATAATCATTTGCACACTGCCTGGCAGCCTTTTGCACATCCTTCCTAGCTTGCCTTAGCTCACTCAGAGTGTTACGCGTTGGTCTTTCCTTGTTTCTTAAGAGAGCTATCTTCTTCTTATCAATCAAGGGCTGCAGAGTCTCGCTGTTTGCCGCAAACCAGTCCTGCCTCTTATGATCCACAGTGCCGTAAACCCCTACGGCAGTTTTATAAAGAGTTTCCTTAAGTTGACCCCACTTTTCATTTACTGTACAATTTTCTGGTGTATCAGTGAAAGCGTCTTCAAGTTGCTGTTGAAACTGAAAGCACTTTTCAGGATCGTGAGTGTTAATAATATTAATCCTGGGGCTAGATTTGTGTTTAGCTGTATAGATTCTCTTTGGTCTCAGTCTAACCCTTGCAACAACCAAAGAATGATCCGTATCACAGTCAGCACTGTGGTAACTTCGAGTCAATGATATATGGTTCAGATGTTGTCTCCGTGTGATGATGAAGTCCAGCTGGTGCCAATGGCCGGATCTTGGATGTTTCCATGTGACCTTATGCATCTCTTTTGTTTTAAAAAAGGAGTTTGTAATACATAGGTCATTACTGGTGCAATGCTCCAGCAGCCTTTGCCCATTTTCATTCATGCGACCGATGTTGTATTTTCCAAGGCACACTGGCCATGAACTCGAGTCCTTGCCCACACGAGCATTGAAATCACCGAGCATATAAATGTAGTCAGATTTTGGAACTGCCTTGATCACGGAGTCTAACTCCTCATAGAACGAATCCTTCACATCATCAGAGGAATCGAGTGTCGGTGCATATGCAGTAATAATGGTGGCAAAACCACAAGAGGTTGCCAAGCGCAGGGATAATAGTCTTTCATTTCCTCCTGCTGGAATTTCAATCATTCCCAGTAGCGAATTCTTCACTGCAAAGCCCACACCGTGTTGCCTTTTTTCTGCCTGCCCTCTACCCTTCCAAAAAAAGGTGTAATTGTTTTCCCTGAGTGACCCTTCCTCAGCGAGGCGAGTCTCCTGCAGGCCAGCAATATCAATGTTAAGACGATTGAGTTCGGCATCAATCACAGCCGTTTTTCTCACATCGTCAATATTGGTCAAGTCAGTGGAAAATCCTGGACACATGGTTCTCACGTTCCAGGTTGCAAGCCGTAGCTTGAGGTTTCTATTTTTATTTTTATTTGTACCTGGTGCATTGGTTTTACAGCCTGCGATTCAGATTTTGTCCTAGCCCCAAGCACCCATTGAAGCAGGCAGGCTGTGGCGGATCAGCACCCAATTGGCCGGGGGCTGCCCAGCTTGAGGCGGGCGGTAGCTGATCAGTGACACCTGTAGGTGTCTCCCACCATCAGAGGCAACGCGTGGCGCCCCATGTCTACGCCAATTGACAGGGACTTATAACCCGTAACAGTTGCCTCTCGCTTTGATTCCGAGACCAGTTAAGACCAGGGATGGAGTTATTGCCTCTCCATAGCACAAAGCCTGGGCTAAAATATAGAGATCATGTGTTGCCCATGCAGCATGATCCCTCTCTCGGCCTGCCTAGTTCACTCCAGAGGAAATGTAACACCCCTACATCTGGAACAAGACAAGCTGCAGAAGCTGCCGGATCAGCAAAGCAATGCTATATATATATATATATATATATATATATATATATATATATATATATATATATATATATATATATATCATTCATTGGCACCTTTCCGTCTTGACAGACGATAGTTTGGTACATTGTGCTTTAAAAAGGCTTAATAACTACGATCCATGGCGGTGGCGAGTGTGGCTGGTAAGGCCAATTCTTGCTGCAAATGTTTGCCCACAGTAGGTGCATGTGAAAACATGGTCATTTCCACCATTTTGCGCCATCTTACGTCTCTCACGCTCTGTGTGTGCTTTATCTGCAATCATTTTCTCCTTTGTCTTTATTCCATTTCTGATAGTTGCCCTCCATGCAACACGTTCAGCGGCGACGTGCTCCCAATGTGCATTATCAATGTCCTGTATCAATCATGTCCCGCTTACACACATCTTTGTATCGTAGTAGAGGCCGACCCTGAGATCTCCTACCCGTCTGTAATTCACCAAAAAAGATATCCTTTGGTATTCTACCATCATCCATCCCTCCTAACGTGTCCTATCCATCTAAGTCTACGAAGACTGAGCATGGAATAAAATGTATATATATATATATATATATATATATATATATATATATATATATATATATATATATATATATATATATAAATTATGAAGCTCCAAGTAATACTTTCCAACAGGACGCGGTTCTAACGTATGAACCACAAATTGAAGAACCTGTTTTTGAAGACATCCTATATGTAATAACACGACTTAAAAATAATAAGGCAACTTATAAAGGCAGGCGGCAATGCATTACATCTAAAGCTATACAAACTAATAATAAAGATCTGGAGGACAGAATAATTACCCCATGCCATAGAGTGAACTGTACCCTATGGCATAGTGACGAAAAGTCACCCAAATAGACAGGACGATCGTTGATCGTGACCCCCGGTGTGGACCGGAATTTTTTCACGTGGACTTCTAGTAATAAAATTTCCCCTGGTCTCTGGGTAGTGAGATCGGACGCCCGTGTGTATTGTTGCGCACGTAAAAAAAATCCCTTGGCAGTTGGAAATCGAGAAAGAGTAGCCAAACGGCGCTGCCCGGGCATAATTTCGAGTTAAAAATCTACCCAAAGTATTTCAGGATCCTCGCCGTGCTACGGAGTTCGTGCACTGAGCTGAGTTTCGCCAAACTCAGGTTTGAGTTAGGAGAAGAGCGGAGCACTTATGGGTTACACCCGTGTGCCGTGATGTTGATCCATTGACTAAACTAAACTAAACTAAACTAGACCTGCGTTGCGAGCGAGATTGTCACCTGAGCAGACCCACGTGATCGCGAAGGTGACAAGGGCATTCGAGCTGTAGACGTGGTCTTGTGCGGATGCACCTCGAGGCAGAAGATGGTTATGGCCAAAGATTGTGCCTATTATTTTAATAGATTGTGTAGCAGTGTTATATATTGTGTATTGTAGCATATGTGACTGTGATAATGTCTACGCTAGAGTGTTGATTATAGTTGAAAACCTACACTTGTGTCCGAGTCACATCTGTGTCTGAGTGCAGAGTGGTATTCAATCGTAAGCTGATACAGTTGGTAGAGAAGGACAGAGCTTACAAGTAGCAAGCTAAGGTGGTGGATAATTAGCGGCAAAGCGAAGATGAATACTCAAGTAGCAGAGCCTGTCTCTTGGTGTGAACGACGAAGCCGAGAGAGAAGTAACCATAGTGGCGAATAGGACAGGAGGCGAGAAGTTATAACTAATATCCCTAGGCATCGGTGAATTCACATGAGCCCAGCATTCGCACCCTGGCACATGGGCGTTCGTCAAGTTGAAGCCCGAAGTCATGTAATAATTGTGAAGTAAAATGTTGAGACCACACAGTATAAATCGTCAACTTAAATGTTGATGCCACGCATTGTGACTTGGTGAATATGTGACTATCAATGTGAACATTCGACGAGCTAGATACAATAACTCAAGTAATGTATTGTTCTTTTTGTAAACTGTGAGAACAGGTAGACAAATTTCGTGAATTAGCCATAAAGAGACTGTATGGACAAAGTAAAGAGTGTCATTTAATGAAGTTTGAAAATAAAAATGAGTTAAAATTCTCACGCTAGTGGTTCTTATAAACGACACTTGAATATACAAACGTGCCGCCACAGGAAAATTCAACGTATATTTACTAACTACCTGCCCAGTGATCAAAGATTATTAAAGGAACAGTTACTATGAAATATCAGTGAAAGAACGGGTCATGGTAGAAGTGTCGGAGTGAAAACAACGAGCGTGAATCGACAGGAAATTTAAGCTACGTGAATCTAATTGTTGATAGAGTACAACGGGAAAGAGGAATTTCTGACCTGACCTAATTTTGAAATGTTGTATGTTGCTTACGACTGTTGGAAACTGTAACTAGGTCATCGAACGGCTGTAAGTGGGAACGAGGATACATGTTATAAGTCGCATACAGAATACGCATCATGCTCGGCTGCAGTGTTCGGTACAATATAATTCAGCACTTTGAAGTGATATCATATAGTAATAATAGATATTAATGCTTTGCAGTTGTTGCTTGCATGATTTGGTCTATTATTTCATATTGACTGTAAAGAGTCATTATTGATACCTATCTTTAAGAAAGGAGACAAGTTCCAATGTGAAAATTATAGAGGAGTATCACTCCTGTCCATAAGCTATAAGATACTATCCGCGGTATTATTAAATAGACTAAAACCATATTCAAAAGACATATTAGGTGACTACCAGGCGGGTTTCAGACTAAACAGAACAACAATAGATCAGATATTTATCTTACGACAAATAGCCGAGAAAAGTTGGGAATATAAAAGAGACCTCCATAACATTTTTGTGGATTTTAAAAAGGCTTATGATAGTGTCCATAAGAATAGTCTATTGAATGCTATGCAGGAATTTGGAATACCAAGGAAGTTAATCAACATGACCAGACTATGCATGGGAGATACTTATAATATCAATCAATCAATCATGTTCCATGCTGGAAAGCTTGGGCGGTCATGACTCGCCATTTCACTCGATCACCAGAGTCGTGGATCAGCTCAGTGTTCCTGACTCGTCCATGCCATGTGGCCAAGCCATCCAGATATTTTCCTCTCGGTCTTCTTCTTGGTCTGTTCCCTTCGATCTTGCCAGTTGTCACTAAGTTCTCCAGTCCATTTCTTCTCATAACATGTCCAAAAAATTTTGACTGTCTACGTCTAATTTCTCTAATCAGTTTACGATGTTCATTTGTCTCCTGTATTACTTGATCATTGGTTTTTCTGTCTGTCCATGGTATTCTTTGCATTTTCCTCAGAAACCACATTTCTGCAGCTATCGGGGAACTTAATGGCAACGAGTGGCCGTGTGATCTAGTGTTCATGGTGGACATGACCAAGTGTTTCAAATCATTCAACTGTAAAGCGACGATGACCTGAAACCTAGGTACAACAAACTCACACAGCTTGAGTTATATAAACGCTACATAAGCAATGATAATTTACTTAAGGAGACATGCCATGAAATACCATCTGTGATCTACGAACAATTCTTTTCAAAGCTTATCAAAGCAAAGTTCTACTGATCTTCAAATCAATCGACGCTAAACTGCTAACACCACACGCCTCACTAACCTGAAGCAATTCCAGTCGTCACGTTAACGGTGAAGAAATAAAATGTTTGACCAAATACTATATACCGTTCTAATTGTTAATATGATAATTGGGTACCGCTCGAAACTGATGTTATAAATACCTGAATGGTCCGTGACAGATAAAGTTTCCCCACCCCTCATGTTTGTGATGAATAAAAGTGTTGATTCAACACATGCTGAATGAAACCTGCTTTTCCCTTGGAACCAGCTTGTCATGAGTGTGTACACACTTCACATTCACCGGTTTGTTACACACCCCTAATGTTATCCGACACTGCCCCATTAGACAGTGTTCTTAAAGCAAAATGAATATCTTTTTCTTGATTTATGAAAGCCACACTTATTTCCCTTTTTATATTCTATAGCTTTCTTACATGCGTGGTATGCACTTTTGATGTCAACTTAACCTAACTTAACGCTAGAAGCGGCATTACGAAAATAGATACGGAATGTGCGTACGTCACTGAAGTACATAGTTTATATTATGTGACTATATAAGCAATACAAACAACTAGGTCACGCTCTCAGTTTGTATTTTCTGAACGTTTTGTTGTGTGTTCTCAGTGTCCGTGAGATTCCTTAGATCTATATTTCTGGTATTTTGTTTACCTTGCTGTACAACGTTTTTTGGTAAGTCAGATATTTATTAATAAATAATTAAAATACGTTTGGCTATGTCTTTATTCTTCTTCTACTTCTTCTTCTTCATCTTCTTCCTCCTTTTATTCTTCGTTTTCTTTGTATTCTTATTTATTATTTTATTGCTACTATTTTGCTACTACCACTTATAACACTACTACTACAACTACTATTACTACTGCTACTACTACTGTTACTACTACTACTACTACTATTACTACTACTACTACTACTACTACTACTACTACTACTACTACTACTACTACTACTATTACTACTACTACTACTACTACTACTACTACCACTACTATTACTACTACTACTACCACTACTACTTACTACTACTACTACTCTACTACTACTACTACTACTACTACTACTACTACTACTACTACTACTACTACTACTACTACCACTAGCACTACCATTGTCAAGCAAAGAGTGAGGAAGAAACTACAACCTGAAATAGGGGAAAAACAATGTGGGTTTGTAGAAGGAAAGGGTACAGTAAATGCTGCGTACATGCTTCGATCAGTTATTGAACGTTCTATAGAAGTAAACTAAGATACACATCTTTGCTTTATTGACTACAGAAAGGCTTTCGATAGATTAAGACATGTCAACAAGGTAGATATGCTTGCAGATCTACAAATTGATGGCAAAGACATTAGACTTATAAAAAAACATATACTGGAAACAACAAGCTGCCATAAGGATAATTAATGAAGTGGGACAATATCAGCCTATTAAGAGAGATGTGAGGCAGGGATGTATAATTTCTCCAGAATTGTTTCCCTATACAGTGAAAATATGTTTCAGAAATGTAGAAGATATACATAGAATCAGCACTGGAGGATGAAACAACAATAATATTAGATATGAAGATGATACAGTATTGATTGCAGACAATGAGCAGAATCTGCAACAATTACTAGATGCGGTTGTTGTACACGGTGAACATCTGGGGTTAGAATTAAATTGTAAA